>QJPP01001491.1:0-119722 GCA_003996215.1 Jaltomata sinuosa | reverse complement strand
TTTGCATTATATAAATGTTTGTTAAACTTCGAACCATACATAGTTTATAATAAATTTCTTGTAAGAACAGATAATACACAAGTTAAATGGTGGCTTACAAGGAAAATACAAGATTCAGTTACTACAAAAGAAATAAGGAGACTTGTGTTCAATATACAAAACTTTACATTTACAATTGAAGTAATTTCAACTGACAAGAATGCAATTGCAGATTATTTATCAAGACAAAAGTACACAGACGGAGGATAATACTCCAGATATACTCTCAATCCTTACTACGCTTTCCCTGAAAGTGGACAGTATAGGAACGAGATTACAAAAGATAGAGCTAAGTCAGCAGCATGACTCTAAACATGCGGAGCTAAGTCGATCGGAAGACTTAAAAATTCCAGAGCTAAAAGGAGACGTTGGGAAACTCCTTAAAACCCATAACGATTTGTTAAATACAGCTGCAGGTACAAGCAAGGCTGCAGAAAGCAAAACAACTAACATAAAACCATTTACAAATACCAATCTGAACAAGGTATTTGAAAAGCCATTTACACAAAAAAGACAACCCATTGAGATATCAACTGTTACACCCCAGATATCCACATATGCAAATAGCCTCCATAAAGAAAAGAAGATATACAACCATATCACCCAAACTTATATTGAAAATATCCACAAAATACAAACCTTCCTAAACCCCAAACCGAGATCTACCACCACCACCGAAAAAATACAAGACTATTTAACACAAAAGCTACAAGGATACAATCGGCTGATAGCACAGCCAAAAACAAATCCAAACTTAGTTAAGACTTGTTATAACTATGGACTACTTAGCACCGTATACACCTACGATGGCGAAGAGATAAGTGGAATTTCAGAACTCCACAAAGCTTTCATTACATACAAAAGAATTACAAAGGGAAATTTATTTTTTATAAAATTTTATACTGCACCAACAGAAATATTATATGATGAAATAAAACCCCTAATTCAGGTAGTAAAAATAGGCCTAACTAGGGAAATGATTATACCGGAAGACATATCGCAACAGGCAGAGATACTAAAAGTTGAGATACCAAACTTTTATGCAAATAAGAGAATAATTGGTATATCAACTATTATCCAAGAATTAACTATGAATTATCTACAAGGTAATGCCATCTGGAGCTATTATTCCAGAGACCACCTAATGATCTATGCTAATTCAAGGGAATTACATCAAGCAGATATTGATGAAGTCCAGAAATGGATTTTATCTTTATTAAAGCCAGAGCTAAAACCAACAACTAGAGTCTTGAAAGAAGGGTTCATCTCAGAAGAGCTATTAATCAGATATTGCAAGCTAATTGGTTATAAATATCCAGATCATATATGCTCCAAATGCAAAGGAGAAGATAACGTTATTCCAGATGTTCAACTTGAATAAATGGATTAACAAAAGGAGGACAGCTTGCAGATACCACAAAGAAGATATGGACAAACAAGTTATGTCAACATCTACTTTATGATATTGTAATAGGTGTAAAGTTATGTAGATAAAGTTTAGTTGTGTCGGCCAAAAATAAACGGCCAATATATTAGACAGATGTAAAGTGTAAAAGTAAAGTCTTTTGTTTTTATATGTAAAAAGTCGTAAAGTAGGAAAAGAGTCATATTCATGAATAGTAAATTAACTGTTCATGAATAGTACTTACTATTTATGAATAGTAAAGGTCATTATGACATATACTATCCATAAACAGTAAAAGTCATCTGTAAAGGGTTTCCGACTTCTATATATAGAGGTCTGATAAACATAAATAAAATCATCCCTTTCTCTCTACTTCTCTCTCTCTCTTATAATTTCTCAATTTCTCTCTCTTGTAATTCTTTTGTATGTAATGAAAGCTTTGTGGAGTTCTGGAATTCCACTTATCTCTTCGCCATCGTAGGTGTATACGGTGCTAAGTAGTCCATAGTTATAACAAGTCTTAACTAAGTTGGATTTGTTTTTGGTTGTGCTATCAGCCGGTTGTATCCTTGTAGCTTTTGTGTTAAATAGTCTTGTGTTTTTTCGGTGGTGGTGGTAGATCTCGGTTTGAGGTTTAGGAAGGTTTGTATTTTGTGGATATTTTCAATATAAGTTTGGGTGATATGGTTGTATATCTTCTTTTCTTTATGGAGGCTATTTGCATATGTGGATATCTGGGGTGTAACAGTTGATATCTCAATGGGTTGTCTTTTTTGTGTAAATGGCTTTTCAAATACCTTGTTCAGATTGGTATTTGTAAATGGTTTTATGCTAGCTGTTTTGCTTTCTGCAGCCTTGCTTGTACCTGCAGCTGTATTTAACAAATCGTTATGGGTTTTAAGGAGTTTCCCAACGTCTCCTTTTAGCTCTGGAATTTTTAAGTCTTCCGATCGACTTAGCTCCGCATGTTTAGAGTCATGCTGCTGACTTAGCTCTATCTTTTGTAATCTCGTTCCTATACTGTCCACTTTCAGGGAAAGCGTAGTAAGGATTGAGAGTATATCTGGAGTATTATTCTCCGTCTGTGTACTTTTGTCTTGATAAGTAATCTGCAATTGCATTCTTGTCAGTTGAAATTACTTCAATTGTAAATGTAAAGTTTTGTATATTGAGCACGAGTCTCCTTATTTCTTTTGTAGTAACTGAATCTTGTATTTTCCTTGTAAGCCACCATTTAACTTGTGTATTATCTGTTCTTACAAGAAATTTATTATAAACTATGTATGGTTCGAAGTTTAACAAACATTTATATAATGCAAATAGTTCTTTCCTATTTATTTCCCATTTAATTTGTGGCTCTGTATATGATCCTGAGTAATATCTACAATGGTGTTCTATTTTTTCATTCTTATATTTATATTTTAATACTCCGCCGTAGCTATGGTCGCTAGAGTCTGTTTCTACTATGTATGTAAATTATTTATTTTCATCTGGGAAATATAGTTTTGGTAATTGTTTACACATATTTTTTAATTTTCCTTATATAGGTTTTATCTGTGTCATCAAAATGGTATTCTACATCCTTCTTTAATTTTTTCTGTAATGGATTTAGATTTTCTGCTAGCTTAGGTATATATTCTCGTACTTGGTTAACTAATCCTAAAAAGGATTGTAGTTTCTTTTTTGTATCGAGCATTTCGTCTAATCCAATTATTTTTTGTACTATATGTGTTTGCATTTTTATCCCGTTTTTATCTATTTGTATTCCTAGGAATTCTATTTGGTTTTTCATTATTTCTGCTTTCTCTTTGCTCAAACTAATTCCTGAAATTTCTATAATATGTATAAATATTTCTAATAATCTTATATGTTCTTCTTGTGTTCTGGAGTATAGTAGTATAGTAGTAGTAAGAAAAAGAACAACAAGAAAAACTACAAAATGAAATAAGATCATTTAAAGAAAAATTACAACTAAAAGAAAATAACGAAGAGCATAATTTACCAGAATTAAGAATAGATGAAATAAATGAAACTAATGAAGAACAAAATTCGGAAACAAGTGAAACATATACACAAAATTGCGGAAGTGAGGAATTCTGCACAAGAGAGAGATATAGAGAGAAAGGGATGAGAGAAAGGGATGATTTTATTTATGTTTATCAGACCTCTATATATAGAAGTCGGAAACCCTTTACAGACGACTTTTACTATTTATGAATAGTATATGTCATAATGACCTTTACTATTCATAAATAGTAAGTACTATTCATGAACAGTTAATTTACTATTCATTAATATGACTCTTTTCCTACTTTACGACTTTTTACATATAAAAACAAAAGACTTTACTTTTACACTTTACATCTGTCTAATATATTGGCCTTTTATTTTGGCCGACACAACTAAACTTTATCTACATAACTTTACACCTATTACAATATCATAAAGTAGATGTTCACATAACTTGTTTGTCCATATCTTCTTTGTGTTATCTGCAAGCTGTCCTCCTTTTGTTAATCCATTTATTCAAGCTGAACATCTGGAATAACGTTATCTTCTCCTTTGCATTTGGAGCATATATGATCTGGATATTTATGACCAATTAGCTTGCAATATCTGATTAATAGCTCTTCTGAGATGAACCATTCTTTCAAGGGTCTAGTTGTTGGTTTTATCTCTGGCTTTAATAAAGATAAAATCCATTTCTGGACTTCATCCATATGTGCTTGACGTAATTCCCTTGAATTAGCATAGATCATTAGGTGGTCTCTGGAATAATAGCTCCAGATGGCATTACCTTGTAGATAATTCGTAGCTAATTCTTGGATAATAGTTGATATACCAATTATTCTCTTATTTGCATAAAAGTTTGGTATCTCAACTTTTAGTATCTCCGCCTGTTGCGATATGTCTTCCGGTATAATTATTTCCCTATTTAGGACTATTTTTACTACCTGAATTAGGGGTTTTATTTCATCATATAATATTTCTGCTGGTGCAGTATAAAATTTTATAAAAAATAAATTTCCCTTTGTAATTCTTTTGTATGTAATGAAAGCTTTGTGGAGTTCTGGAATTCCACTTATCTCTTCGCCATCGTAGGTGTATACGGTGCTAAGTAGTCCATAGTTATAACAAGTCTTAACTAAGTTTGGATTTGTTTTTGGCTATGCTATCAGCCAGTTGTATCCTTGTAGCTTTTGTGTTAAATAGTCTTGTGTTTTTTCGGTGGTGGTGGTAGATCTCGGTTTGAGGTTTAGGAAGGTTTGTATTTTGTGGATATTTTCAATATAAGTTTGGGTGATATGGTTGTATATCTTCTTTTCTTTATGGAGGCTATTTGCATATGTGGATATCTGGGGTGTAACAGTTGATATCTCAATGGGTTATCTTTTTTGTGTAAATGGCTTTTTAAATACCTTGTTCAGATTGGTATTTGTAAATGGTTTTATGCTAGCTGTTTTGCTTTCTGCAGCCTTGCTTGTACCTGCAGCTGTATTTAACAAATCGTTATGGGTTTTAAGGAGTTTCCCAACGTCTCCTTTTAGCTCTGGAATTTTTAAGTCTTCCGATCGACTTAGCTCCGCATGTTTAGAGTCATGCTGCTGACTTAGCTCTATCTATTGTAATCTCGTTCCTATACTGTCCACTTTCAGGGAAAGCGTAATAAGGATTGAGAGTATATCTGGAGTATTATCCTCCGTCTGTGTACTTTTGTCTTGATAAGTAATCTGCAATTGCATTCTTGTTAGTTGAAATTACTTCAATTGTAAATGTGAAGTGTTGTATACTTAATACAAGCCTTCTTATTTCTTTTGTAGTAACTGAATCTTGTATTTTCCTTGTAAGCCACCATTTAACTTGTGTATTATCTGTTCTCACAAGAAATTTATTATAAACTATGTATGGTTCAAAGTTTAACAGACATTTATATAATGCAAATAGTTCTTTCCTATTTATTTCCCATTTAATTTGTGGTTCGGTATATGATCCTGAGTAATATCTACAATGATGTTCTATTTTTTCATTTTTATATTTATATTTTAATACTCCGCAGTAGCTATGGTCGCTAGAGTCTGTTTCTACTATGTATGTAAATTGTTTATTATCATCTGGAAAATATAATTTTGGTAATTGTTTACACATATTTTTAATTTTCCTTATATGGGTTTTATCTGTGTCATCAAAATGGTATTCTACGTCCTTTTTCAATTTTTTCTGTAATGACTTTAAATTTTCTGCTAGCTTAGGTATATATTCTCGTACTTGGTTAACTAATCCTAAAAAGGATTGTAGTTTCTTTTTTGTGTCAAACATTTCGTCTAGTCCAATTATTTTTTGTACTATATGTGTTTGCATTTTTATCCCGTTTTTATCTATTTGTATTCCTAGGAATTCTATTTGGTTTTTCATTATTTCTGTTTTCTCTTTGCTCAAACTAATTCCTGAAATTTCTATAATATGTATAAATTTTTCTAATAATCTTATATGTTCGTCTTGTGTTCTGGAGTATAGTAGTATATCGTCTATATAGACTATACAATTTTCTAGCTGGCTAAAATAGTTATCCATAAAGTGTTGGTATCTACCTGGTGCATTTTTATATCCAAATGGTAATACATTCCATTCATAGAATCCTTGTGGTACTGTAAAAGCTGTTAATTTTTTAGATTCATCTTCTAGTTTTAGGTGGTAAAATCCTGATTTACAGTCAAATTTACTAAAATAATTATATCCTTGTATTTGTCTTATTTTTAATATTTTATTTGGTATTGGGTAGTTATACGTTTTGGTTTTTGCATTTAAATTTCTATAGTCTATGACCATCCTAGTTTTTTTCCTCTTTTTTGTTCACTATGTTTATTTACTATGAATGCTGGGCTAGAATGTTTGCTATTACTTTCTTGTATATAGGTTTTTTCTAGTAATTCATTAATATGCATTTTAAATTCTTCTAGATCATTGAAATTATATCTTAAAGGTTTTTGGGTTATAATACTATTTTCCTCTATTAGTTCTATTTTAACTTTTGTTTTGTGGTTTTCCCATCCTTTTAATGGTTCTTCACTATACAGTGTTTCTAATTTATCTTGTATTGTCTTTATTTTGTTTATTGAAAATATGATTAATTCTATTTTATGATCTAACTGATTTATGTTTTCTAATTTTTGGTTTATTTTTCACTTCCTTTTATCCATTCTGTTGTCTTCCTATTTTTGTTATTAACTCTTTTTGCTCCTACTTTGTTGTTACATGGTGTTGTGAACCACCAATGTGTTTTCGATATTGTGTGTGGATATAGGTTTTCTAAAAAGGGCATTCCTAATAACATATCTTTTGTTGTTAGTTCGTAATTATATACTTCTTCTATTGTTAGTATTTTATCCCCTATTTGTATTTTTATATTTTTTGCTTTATGTGTGATCATACTTCCTTCATTATTAAATCCTGTCACTACTATAGGTGTTTTTAGCTTCTCCCATTTTTCTTCTGGTAAGCAATTATATTTAAATATATTAGCTTCTGCTCTTGTGTCTATCATTGGTGTATAATATCTATTATTATATCCTTCCACTATTATTTTTGCTAGTATATATATCTTCATTTCATACTTTTTTAAACTCTTTTTATTATTATTCTATCTTCATTTCATACTTTTTTAAACTCTTTTTATTATTATTCTCTTATTTTCATGTGTTATTATTAATTGTTTATTTTCTATACTAAATGACTTCATTTTTTCTAACCATTTTATTCCTAATATTATATTTTTTTCTTGGTGTATTTCAAATTTTATTTTTATTGGTATTCCTCCTATAATTATTTCCTTTTTTACTATTTCTTTAGTATTTACTAATGTTTTTGGTAGGTCTGGGCATGACTGGTTTTTTACTTTTATCTTATCTCCCATAACTAATTCTTTTGTTATGTTATTTTCTTCTTGTCCTATATCTATTAATATTAAACATCTTTGTTCATTTATTATTCCTGTTATATAGTATTGTTTTAGTTCCTCTTTTTGATGTTTTATTAGTCTTGTAGATGATTCTTGTATTTCTGGTTCGTAATTTATACTTGTGCTTTCATATTTTCTACCTGATATGCTTAATCTCGGTTCATAGTTTATTCTTTTAGATGTACTTAATCTTTCTTTTACTATTTCTAAATCTTCGTCAAAATCTATTTCTTTGTAACTATATTCATTTTTGTCTATTAGAGTAACTATCTTTTCAAAGGGGTTTTCTATTTTTATCCTATTTATTTTATTTTTTGCTGTTATTTTATGTTTAGTAGTTAATACATACAAGTTTTTACATCTTGTTGTAAAATATCTTACTGCCTGGGGCTAGTTCTATTCCTGACATTTTCCAATATAATACTAAAGATTTATCTATATTTTTATCTGATACTGCTACTGAATAGTTAGCACTTATTATAAATTTAAACTTTTGATATATTAAATTTCCTTTAACTGCACTTATTATGCTTTTTTCTATAGGTTCTATTATCCTATCGTCTGCTAAATATATTTTCTATTGGTGTATCTATTCCTTCTCTAAAACAAGCTTTTATTAATATTTCTGTTCCTCCTAGATGTACGTATTTTATTAGATCTCTTACTTTTAGATTTTGTATTTCTTTATTTATGATCCTCCTGCTTATCAAGGGGATTTTAGCTTTTCCTTGTATATATTTGCAATCTATTACATGTTCTTTCTGGCTTACTACGTAGTATTCTTCTTTCTGTCTTTTGAATAAGTTTCTTATAACTGGTATACTAAATATTTTATCTACATTTAGGTCTAATTCCTTTCCTTTTATTTGATCAAATATCTTATAATCAAATATTATTTTTTGATCCGTAGATTCTTTATCTAGATATTCTTCTTTGTTTATTATTTGTATCTCTTTTTCAGTCATTACTTATTTCACTTTCTTCTTCCTCTGATATTTCATATATACTATCGTCGCTATCTAGTTCATAGTCTATGTATTCTATTTGTGTATATTTTTCATTTTCTTCTAATATTATTTCTGATATTTGTTTTTTCTGTGGATTTCTTGGTAATCTACAATTTTTAGCTATATGTCCTAGTTTTTCGCAGTTATAGCATGTACATTCTGTTAATTTTCGCTTTGGTCTATACGGTCTTTTTGTTTTATCTTAGATTTATATTTTTTATATCTCTTATTTTTAGAGTATGGATTTTTATAATAATTAATTTCATCTTTACACCCGAATTTAGGTGCTACTTTGTTGTTACAACATACTAGATTTTTTATTAGAGTTTTCTCTATTTGTAGTTTTTCTCTATATTCTTCACAAGTATTAGAATACCAGTGATGTAAATATTTTATTCTAGCTCCTAATGTATCTGTCAGTCCTGCTTCTTTCCAATTTTTTTTTATTTTTGAACTAAATGGTTCAGGTAATTTTGTAAAATATAACTGTCTGATTTCTCTACTTTCTTCTGTATTATATGATCCTTTATAATAATATTCTTTAAATGCACATGTATACTCGTCTATATAACACATGTTGCATATTTCTAATTTTATCATTAAATTTCTATTTATGACTTTTTCTTTATTTTGTTCTTCATATTCTGTCATCATACTACTAAATTCATTCCTTATTGCTGTTTCATATTTTTGTAGTATCTCTATTGATGTTGTTGCTGCTTCGCCATTTATGTTTTTATTATTTCTTAATGTTTTTATACTTTCTTCTGTTAAATTTAATAACCATAGTTTTAGTGTTCCTATTAATGTCCTTTCTATGTATCCTGGTGCTTCTGCCATTTGTATTTTGTTGTCTATTAATTGTTTTGCTATATATCCCATCCATAATTGGATAACTCTATTTGTGTCTGTCACACAATCTAGATCTAAGAAATTATATTGTTCTATTGGTGGAGTTGGTGTCCATTTCTCATTATATCGTTTCTTCCATATTTTATTCTGTCTATCTGAGTTTTCATAACTCCTTGTATAGTATTTTGGACCTGGTTTAGGGTCTCTTTCTCTTGATGTACTTGATTTTTCTTCTACTTTACTCATGTTTATTTCTATGTTTTCACCATTTTCTATATCTTTTAATAATTCTGTATATGTTTCACTTGTTTCCGAATTTTGTTCTTCATTAGTTTCATTTATTTCATCTATTCTTAATTCTGGTAAATTATGCTCTTCGTTATCTTCTTTTAGTTGTAATTTTTCTTTAAATGATCTTATTTCATTTTGTAATTTTTCTTGTTCTTTTTCTTCTTTTTCTTTTGTCTTTTTTCATATATTTCTTTTAACATTGCTAGTTCTTTTTCTAATTCTAATATTTTTGTATTTTTAATACTTTCTATTTTCTGTACTTCTATTTTTGTTTCTTGTCTTATTTTATTTATTTCATTCTTTCTGTCTATCTCTTCGTTTTCTTTCATTACTCTTACCATAGCTGCTAAGTTATCTTCTAATTTGGCTGATTCTCTTTCTAGCATTAGGTTTAAAGTTTCTCCTATTTTCTTATATCTTCTTCCTAGATTAGAAAGTACTATTTTTATTTTTATTCCTTCTAGATTTTCGAAGGTTTTTTCTTCTATCACATATTCTTCCTTATTCATTTATAATTTGTTTTGTAATTTATATGTTAGTTTTTGTAATTCTATGTATAGATAGAATATTTCCTTTCTTTGTGCTAATATTGATTTATGGCATACTCCTGCAAATATGTTTTCACTAAGTCTTTGTTCCCTATGTGTTATTTCTTGTCTTATTTGTTTAATCATTTCTGTTAGTTCTTCCTCTTATTTATTCATTAAATGTTTTATTATAATATTCCTTTATTAAAGGAATTAGTCTTTGTTTCTTTAAGTATTTTATATATTTGTATTCCATTTTAGATATAGTATCTATTAACTTATTTAGCCTGTTGTTATCAGTTCTTGTAATACTAAGTTGTTTATATTCTGGATATAAATTTTTTAATTTCCTTTTTATTTTTCTTATCCTCTTTTTAGTATGTTTTAAATCATCCATTTTTTTTATTTTATATTTTTTTATAATAATCTTCCCTTAGGGGAATTAACCTGATTATTTCTTTTATATTTTCTAGAATATATTCTAAATATTCTATATTTTGGGTTCTTTGATACATTTCTATATTTTCTTTTATCAAGTTTCCTAGTAGGATTATGTCTACCTTAGTTTCGTACCAATATTGTAATATTCGTAATTAATCATTAATCTGAATATACTATTTCTAGATCTGAATATATTTCCCAATCGTCATCTATATTTAAATTTTCTAGATCTATCCCGTACCATTGTGATTTTCTATTAAATATTTTTTCCCATATAATTCTTTTTAATTCTACTATCCTTATGTCTTTTAGTGCATATAAAACTAATGTTTTATAATTATTTATCGCTTCATTATGTAAACTTGTCATGTTATGATGCTTTTTTCTCAATTATTCCCTCTAATCATATTTTATGATAGGATACTTTTTATATAAGCTTACTATAAACTGGATTATTCAAGACCATGTTTATTCGTCACTACTAGTATTGTACTCGGCATGATACTCTTCTCCTTTAAACAGTATTTCTCATACTTTGGTACTCCCTAACATGGCTTCTTGCCTTAACGGTTTCCCCCTCATGATAGTACTGTTCTTAGAAATTTTCTCTCCTTTCCCATTTACTAGCAAACTATGTAACATGCCTTTAGAATAATTCCAGCATATAGTAACGAATATAAAATTTATTCTACCATAATTATGATTATCAGGAATATGTGAGTTTAGCTATGCATATTCATATGACAGTATATATCAACATAAGTATATCTGTATACCTGCACGGTAGTTTTCTCATCGGAGTTAGCTTTGTCCATGGTTGTTATATTTTTCTATCTAGGTCTGATACCAAATGTGCGGAATTGAGAAACTATAAGTAAGTGAGAGAGAAGTAGAGAGAAAGGGATGCCTTTATTTATGTTTATCAGACCTCTATATATAGAAGTCGGAAACCCTTTACAGACGACTTTTACTGTTTATGAATAGTATATGTCATAATGACCTTTACTATTCATAAATAATAAGTACTATTCATAAATAGTAAGTACTATTCATAAATAGTAAGTACTATTCATGAACAGTTAATTTACTATTCATGAATATGACTTTGGTATCAGAGTCGAGGTGTTGTACTGCGGTCCTCACCGGAGTTCTGGCTCAGCCACCGGTTGGCTCCCTGCGGGTTAAAGCCTTAACTGTGTGTGACTCGTGCGGGAGTAAAACACACTGGTTTATCATTTACGATGCCTTTGTGGTATAGCCCGCCATTTTTTGGTATCAGAGCATTATGAATTTAATTATGTGGGACTTTTATGTGTGTTTATTATTATATATCTTTATGTATTTGTTTGTTGTTATTTTTAGGAACTTCCTGAGTATCCTCTTCCTTTATTCCTTTTATTTGGATTCTTTATTTATATAATTTTTTTTCATGTTTGAGTCCTTTTGTAATGATCCTCTTCCGTCATTATGGTACAGTCTAGGGTGCCAATATTTGAGTTGAGATTTTTTTCCGAATAAAGTATTAGAAATTTCAGGCTAGGCTAGTCTTGGATGAATTCCAAGTGTGGTATGCTCTAGATAAATTCGCTAATGAATAGGTCTGTTTATAATTAGAGACTATAGTATGATAGCTAAGGGGTTAAGGAGTTCATAAAAACTTTTGGAAGTAAATTTAGGTTAGTAGAACTTCAAATATCGTGTTTGACGTAAAAGGGTAGTTTGAGATGTCAACATCTGAAAGTGTGTTGCAAAACTGGTAAAAATCTGAGATTGTCGGAATTTTTGCCTCGCCTAGGCCGCTATAGCGGGAGAGAGGCCACTACAACGGGTTCTCTATAGCAGAAATATATTTGTTATAGCGGAGGTCATCTTGGATCAACCCCGCCATAGCGGGCAGATCCTGCTATAGCGAGAATCGGGCCGTTTTAGCGAGTTACGCGCTGTTAAATGCAGTTTTAGACTTACAAAATATTATTTTCATTTCACCTCCACTCCAGAACAGGGAAAGGCGATTTAGGGCAAACTTCAGCAGTTTTCACCCAAAATCCTTCATTGAGGTAAGTTAATCCACCCGTTTAACTAGTTATCCATTGGTTTATTCTTAGAATTACTTGGTTTTGATTATGAGGGAGGATTTAACTTGATCCAGGCTGATTTTGTGGTGTAACTTAGTGAAAACAAGGTGTAATCTATGTGTTTTGATCAAGGATGGATAATTCACGATTACCTGCTTAGAAATCTTTATTATAACCTTGAATTGGTAGAATTAAGGTTGAATGAAGTAGAAAAACCCTAGAATGAGGGAATGATCATGATTTTTGGTATGGGGTTATGAAATTAGGTTATAATCCTTGTATTTGTTAGGTTGTTTGCTGAATGGTGATTACCTTATTATTTTTAGACCATGATCAAGCTGAAATTGCAAGAAAGGGAAAGGCTCAAGTTTGTTAGAGCAGTGCAAGACATTGATTGAGGTAGGTGATGGTTGAATCAAGTTTGTTAGAGCAGTGCAAGACATTGATTGAGGTAGGTGATGGTTGAATTATAGTTGAGACTCAATTTAGTTGATGTGAGCATGATAACTGCCTCTTTGTTAGTTGTTGCAGTGCATGCTGTAAATGTTAACTGGTTGAACAATATTGCAAGTGTTTAACCACCTGAAATGAGATTGTGGAAAAGGCTTATTTTAAAGTACAGTGTGGTTGTATTATCTCATTTTGTGATTGTAAGTATTGTGACATGAGTTGATATTGTGAGATAAACCGGTAAAGGTCATTATCATGGAATTGGTGAAATTCAGGAGGTATAAGGGTAGAGACGTTGGAATAAGGGTGGTATGACATCGGTTTGGGATAAGGGTGGGAGACACTAGCTGTCTGGATTATTTGGTACGTGGACTGCACTCATCCTATGCAGGTCATTACTAGTGGACATTTATAAGACCCATAGCATATGTGTATATGTTATTAGTGAGTTTGACAGTTTCACGAGTGGATCGAGTTATATTATTATTGTTATTTTAGATCCATGAGTGGTCCAGGCTATTAACGTACTTGAATTGTGTAATTACTTATTGAAATCAAATAAAAAGGTAATTGTGGCAAGGTTAAGTTAACTATTATTAGTCATGGTCTTAACTTGGTATGCTTGTCTAATTTACTTAGTTATTATTAAGAAGAGACTAGGTGAAGGCATAATGCTAAGTCTTAAATGATTGTACTTGTTTACAAATTATTGGTTATGTATTTATATTTATTAAGTTTAGTTGGCCAATGACCCTACATGTACATAGTGATTTTATACTAATACCTGTGTTCTTTTTTTTGTTGAGTGCAAAGCATATTCCAGCGGCTTCGACGAGACCTCCATTGTAGCCATCGACCGTTTTTGACTTAAGGGTGAGCTTAATTTTTTGAGCAGCCATGAGTCTTCCCACGCTATATTACTATTCATATATTTCAAATACACACACTTTAGTTACTCTAGTTTTCTGGGTTTTACCCGCAGATTTTCATATTAGATGTTTTGGTACATTGACTTTCAGTTTCTAAGAGCATTTCAGACTTTTGAATTATTCTGCACTGTTTTAACTATCAGACTTATTCAAATTATTGATTGATAATGGGACTGCTTATTTCATATTTAAAATTGTTAAGTATTACTGTTGGGTAATTTGGGTTAGATGGTTTTCCCACCGGAGGGTTAGTGTAGGTGCCACTCAAAATGAGTTTGGGTTGTGACAAATATAGTATCTGTAACACCCTAGAAATCCTAAGCCTTGAACTAGCCCAGAAAACTTAAAATTTTGAACTGTCCAAGCCAGATCAGGAACCACAGACCAGTTCCACTGGTCGTGGAACAGTCTACGGACCGTGGTTCTCATTCGAGGAATTAGTCCTGCAGACCAGTCCCTCAGAATCCAAACCACGAACCAAGTATATGGACCATGAACAAGACCACGGGTCATGGAATTGCCTCATGGAACTCAGTCAGAGGCTAGTAAGTTGGGGTCAGTTTCACGAGTTAGAACCCCGGACCATGGAACAGTCCACGAGTCGTGGATTCCACCCGTGGAACTCAGACCTGAGGGTCATCAAATCCCTCAGGAACCACATGCAGGTTCCACGAGCCGTGGATGGTTTCACGAGTTGTGAACCTGGATCGTGGTTATCAAATCCATAGTCAGGAATAAAGGCCCAGGAACCACGACAGGGTTCCACGAGTCATGGAAGCTTCCACAAACCGTAGAAACCTGTCTGTGGAACCTAGTCACGAATTTTCCAGCAGTTTTTAAATTAGTTTCTCAGGGGTATTTTAGACCTTTCCTTTTTATTTTAGCTTTGACTATAAATAGTCTTAGGCTTATTTTATTAAGTCTAATCCTCCAAAACACATCAGTTCTCCTCATTCCTCCCTCAAGTCAGAAAAGAGCGTTCTTCTTAAAAGTTTCAGACCTTAGGCTTTCTCCTACAAGCTTCAACTTCAGATTTTCTTGAAGAATCTCCTTCTACCAGGTATGTGAGTATTTAGTAAGGGTTTAGTCTAACCTTATGCCCAAAAACTCTCAGCTTTTTACAGTTTTCCATGAATTTAAAAACTTGGGTTCCTACCCAATTATGCAAATTCTTCTTGGATTTAGTTCTTATGATTCTCACATGACTAATATCCTGCTTTATAGGAATTGCAATATATTTTAATGATTTGCATGAGTTTTCACCATGACTTGAGAAATCAGGAAATTAGTCCTAAATTGTAGGATTTTTCTTAAGTATTATATTTCATCAAATTTCAACCTAGATTATCAATATGAGTTTTAAAAGCAGAATTTAGCTAGTTTTCAGTCCACTATAACATTTCAAAAAATTAGTGATTTTAGACCACTTTAGTTCTGTCTCAGAAAATTCAGGACGTCAGTTTTAATAAGCTATTAGTCTTCAATTTAGGAGTAGTACTTAGCACCGAGTTAGACTGGGGTTCAGCGTACCCTTGAAGTTTCGGAACTATGTGATACCATTTATTCCCTCAGTTGGGCCTCAGAAGTAGTGATCACATCAGCCATGCCTTTATACCCTAGCAAGGTATATCGGGTCCTCTCGATGGGGCATATACATTGGACTCCACATTTAGCTCACGTGGTTTATGTCGGTTAATAGACTCTCCCATAGTGTTAGTTTCAGTAATGTGTAGTAGCCCCTCAATTATGTTTACTTTCAGCTTTTAGCATATTTCAAGATTACTCTTGCATTTCACCTATTTATGCATGATTATATTTTGGGCTTATGTACTACAGTTTAGTTTAGTTTACAGCTTTTCAGTATTTTAGCATATTTACATTTTAGTCAGCCTTGTATATCCCTCATGCTCAATACATTCAAAGTACTGACGCATACTCTATGTGTTGCATTCTATCATGATGTAGGTTTAAGTTCTCAATTTCACCCTCGTGATTAGCTCTCTCGGTGCCAACGCAGTGACAGCCATTGGTGAGTCCTCATCATCTGAGGACATATTTTCATGATTTTTGAGTTAGTCAATTGTTCCTATTTTCAATATTTAGAGTTAGCTGGGGGCTTGTCCCAGCAGCTCATCAGTATTAGAGGCTTTCAGACATAGAGTCAGACTTCTGCTTATCTAGTTCAGTTGATTCTCAGACAGACTATCATTTCAGATTTTTTTTAGAATCATTATTCCTTTTAGTTATGATTTCTTCAGTGTGCTCCCGTTTATTTAGAATTATATTCAGTATGCTTGTGATATGTCAAATTCAGGGTTAGCTTGGGGTCACTTGTGACCCTAGGTCCCGTGTTATGTTTAGGGGCTAGCCTCGGGGAGTGAAAAACTTAGAATTACAGCACAGAGTTCAAGAGTACTAGGGTGTCTGAAAGTCGCACTAAGTAGAGTCTCTTTCATGGGTGTGAAGCGCGCCACACTTATGAGGGAGAGGCTACGAGGTGTTTTAAGAAAAACTCCACTTCTTTCACTATCTTTTTCGTGTGATGAAGTTTAGTTCAGTTTCTCCTCTCTAATCCATTTGTTATGTGTTTCAGATCATGCCTCCTTACAGAGCTAACGCCCGCAATGCTAATGCTAATCCTCTGGCCCCGAACCATGAGGTTACGAATATGGAGTTCCGTAATGCAATCCAGTTGTTGGCTCAGACTGTAGCCAATCAGGCTAATCAGTAGGCCCAAGTTCTTGCAAACCAATATGGTGGGTCAGCTGCAGCCCAGGTCTGAGATTTTTGTTCGCATGAATCCACCAGAGTTTCTAGGGTTAAAGGTTGGTGAAGACCCACAGAATTTCATTGACAAGATCAAGAAGATTCTTGAGGTAATGCAAGTGACTGGTAATGTTAGCGTTGAGTTAGCATCCTATCAACTCAAGGATGTGGCTCACATTTATTTCACTCAGTGGAAAGACAACAAGTGTGTAAATGCAGCTCCTGCAACATGGGATTATTTTACTGGAGCTTTTCTGGACAGGTTCTTCCTTAGAGAGTTGAGAGAGGCTAAGGCCAAAGAGTTTATGAATCTAAGATAGGGATCGATGTCGGTCCAAGAATATGAGTTGAAGTTCACTCAGCTTTCCAAGTATGCCACATCTATGGTGGTCGATCTGAGTGCACAAATGGGCAAATTCTCTTATGGGGTATCCAATTTGGTGAAAATAGAGTGCAGGAATGCTATGTTATTGGGGGATATGGATATTTCTAGACTGATGACCCATGCTCAGCAGGTTGAGAAAGATAAGCTTAAGGAGATGGCTAGGGATAGTAAAAAGGCTAGGACAGGCAACTATGAATATTCTCAGCAGAGGTCATGTAGTGGGAATTGCTCATAGTTTCAGCAGTGGTCTTCAGCCCCAGCGCCTTCATCAGCTAGTGCTCTATTTCCTAGGCCTCAACAGGATCAGAAAAAGCGAGCACTAGGCTCTAAGTTTCAGGGTAGTGTTTTAGGTAACCACACTTTTTCAGCCTACCCCAAGTGTGGTAAAACTTATCCAGGTGAGTGTCTTGCTGGCAGAGAGGGGTGTTTTGGGTGTGGTCAGCTCGACCATAGGTTGAAGGAGTACCCTTCCGCCAGGCAAGGACAAGGAGGTAACAGATCTTAGTCTACTACTTTAGTAGCTCCAGCAGGTCACACAGCTCAACAGAGTACTACTTCTGGAATAGGTGGTGGTCAGCGTCAGAACCGTTTCTATGCCATATCTTCATGCTAGGACCAGGAGAGTTCACCAAATGTAGTCAGTAGTATGTTATCAGTCTTCTCTATTGATATTTATGCCTTCTTAGATCCATGGACTTCCCTATTTTTCATAACCCCATATATTGCATGTAAATTTGGAGTCAGTCTATAAATCCTCCCAGAACCCATCCCAGTCTCTACTCTAGTTGGTGATCAGTCCTAGCTAACAGGGTGTACAGAAATTTCCCAGTCTCGGTCCTTCGTAGAACCACCTCAGCAGATTTAGTAGAGTTAGATATGACTGACTTTGATGTCATTCTTGGCATGGATTGGCGACATGCCTGTTATGCTTCATTCGACTGCAGAACCAGAGTTGTGAAATTCCTATTTAAAAATGTGCTCATCTTAGAGTTGCAGGGCACTTCATATCCTACATCAAAGCTAGGAAGATGATCTCAAAGGGTTACATATACCATATAGTCCAGGTTAAGGATTCTGAGTCTGAAATCCCACCTTTCCAGTCAGTTCTAGAGTTAATAAGTTTCCAGAGGTATTTCCTAAAGATCTACCTGGAGTCCCTGCTGAGCGGGAGATTGACTTTGGGATAGACCTTCTTCCAGATACGCAGCCCATATCTATTCCTCCTTACAAAATGACTCCAGATGAGCTTAAGAAGTTGAAAGAACAACTTAAAGATCTCCTAGTTAAGGGCTTCATCAGATCCAGTATCTCTCTATGGGGTGCTCTAGTTCTCTTCGTGCATAAGAAATACGGTTCTCTCAGGATGTGTATAGACTACCGTCAGTTGAACAAGGTCACAATCAATAATAAGTATCCCATCCCCAAGATTGATGACTTGTTCGACCAACTTCAGGGTGCCAGCTAATTCTCCAAGATTTACCTCAGATTCGGTCATCATCAGCTCAGAGTTAGAGAGTGTGATATTCCAAAGACAACCTTCAGAACTTGGTATGGTCACTACAAATTTGTGGTTATGTCTTTTGGATTAATGAATGCTCCAGCAGCTTTTATGGACTTGATGAACAGGGTGTTCAAGCAGTATTTAGACATGTTCATTATTATCTTCATAGATGATATTGTAGTCTACTCCCAAAGTTAGAAGGAGCATGCTAATTATTTGAGAGTGGTTCTTCAAACTCTCAAGGATCGACAGTTATTTGCCAAATTCAATAAGAGTGAGTTTTGGTTATAGTCAATTGACTTTCTGGGTCATGTAGTGTCTAAGGAGGGTATTCGAGTGGATTCTCAAAAGATAGAGGTAGTAAAGAATTGGCCTAAACCCACCTCTCTGATAGACATTAGGAGCTTTTAGGGGTTGACTGATTACTACAGGAGATTTGTTGAGGGGTTTTCATCCATAGCTTTTTTATTGACTAGGATGACTCAGAAGAAGGTCAAATTCAAGCGGTCAAATGAGTGTGAGAAAAACTTCTAAGAGTTGAAAAATAGGTTGACCACAACCCCAGTTTTGACTCTACCAGAGGGTTCAGATGGTTTCGTAGTATACTATAATGCATCTAGAGTTGGCCTCAGTTTTGTTCAGATACATCATGATAAAGTCATTGCATATGCCTCGAGACAGCTTAAGACTCATAAGAAGAACTACCCAACTCATGATCTTGAGTTAGAAGCAGTAGTCTTTGCTTTGAAGATTTGGAGACACTACTTCTATGGTGTACATGTAGATGTGTTTACTGACCATAAGAGCCGTCAGTATGTATTCACCCAGAAAGAACTGAATCTTCATCAGAGAAGGTGGCTAGAGATTCTTAGGGACTATGACATGAGCGTGCTTTACAAACCGAGTAAGTCCAATGTAGTAGTGGATGGACTTAGCAGGTTGTCCATGGGTAGTGTATCACAGGTTGAGGAAGCAAAGAAGGAATTAGCCAAGGATGTTCGCAGGCTTGCTCGGTTAGGGATTCACCTCACAGATTCATCAGAAGGTGGTGTCATTATTCAGAATTGGTCAGTGTCTTAATTGGTGGACGAGGTGAAGGAAAAGAAAGACAGTGATCCCTTCTTACTTCAGATAAAAGGTGTTGTCCAGCAGCAGAGAGTAGAGGTTTTCTCCCAAGGGGGAGATGGTGTACTTCGTTATTAGGGCCGGCTATGTGTTCCTAATGTAGGTTATCTGAGGCAGCAGATTTTGACATAGGCTCATAGCTCCAGGTATTCCATCCATCCTGGTGCCACCAAGATGTACCATGACCTACGGGAAGTCTATTGGCGGAATGGTATGAAGAGGGACATTGCTGATTTTGTGGCTAAGTGTCCCAACTGTCAGTAAGTGAAGGTAGAACATCAGCGACCAGGTGGCATGACTCAGAAGATGAACATTCTCACTTGGAAGTGGGAGGTGATCAATATAGACTTTATTACAGGCTTACCTCGTACTCGCAGACAATATGATTTTATTTGGGTGATTGTAGACAGGGTGACTAAGTTAGCCTACTTTGTAGCTATCAAGACTACCGATTCAGCAGAGGACTATACCAGACTCTATATCTGTGAGATAGTTAGGGTGCATAGAGTTCCTTTATCCATCATCTCAGATAGGGGTAATCAGTTTACATATCAATTTTCGAGATTGTTTCAGAAGGGTCTTTGTACTCAGGTTAATCTTAGTACAACTTTTCACCCGCAGACAGATGGTCAGGCAGAGCATACTATTCAGACCTTAGAGGACATGTTGAGAGCTTGCGTAATAGACATTAAAGGTAATTGGTATGATCACTTACCTCTTATAGAGTTTGCCTATAATAATAGTTTTCACTCTAGCATTTATATGGCCCCGTATGAGGCACTTTACGGGCGGAGGTATAGATTACCTATAAGTTGGTTTGAGGTAGGTGAAGCAGCTTTGATAGGGACAGATTCAGTCCATGAGACTATAGAGAAGGTTCAGCATATTAGAGAAAGGTTGAAGGCAGCTTAAAGTCGTCAGAAATCTTATGTATATGTGAGAAGAAGGGAGCTAGAGTTTGAGGTTGATGATTGGGTTTTTCTGAAAGTGTCACCCATAAAGGGTGTGATGATATTCAGTAAGAAGGGGAAGCTTAGTCCCTGATGTATAGGCCATTATAGGATTCTGAGAAGAGTTGGCAAGGTGGCCTATGAGTTAGACTTGCCTCCAGACTTAGCATTGATGCACCCAGTCTTCCATGTATCCTTGTTGAGGAAATGCATTGGTGATCCTGCTTTAGTTGTGCCCTTAGAGAGCATGGGTGTGACGGACAGTCTCTTTTACGAAGAGGTTCCAGGTTAGATCCTTGATCGTCAGCTGAGAAATAATGAAGTCACTTCAGTAAAAGTTCTTTGGAGGAACCAATCAGTTGAGGGAGCTACTTGGGAAGTATAAGCAGCCATGATGACCAAGTACCCACACCTCTTCCCTTCTGATCCAATTTCAGCTTGAGGTAATAGTTTCTCTCCAGTTTCTCAACTTATTCTCATGCGTATTTCAGTCTCAGTATCATGTTTCATCAGCTATTCATGAATTTCAGGACTCTTTCATGTACTTAGAACCTATTTTAGCTAGAAATTATCTTTTAATACTCAGTGGTAGGAATTGAAACTCCTTCCCTCTAAACTCATCTTGTTGTAGTCTTCATTCGAGGATGAATGATCCCAAGGGGGAGATATTGTAACACCCTAAAAATCCTAAGCTTAGAACTAGCCCAAAAAACTTAAAATTTTGAATTTTCCAAGCCAGATCAGGAACCACGGACCAGTTCCATGGGTCGTGGAACAGTCCATGGGCCGTGGTTCCCTTCCATGGAATTAGTCCTGCAAACCAGTCCTTCAGAACCCAAACCACGAACTAAGTCCACGGACCGTGAACAGGACCATGGGTCATGGAATGGCCTCACAGAACTCAGTCAGAGGCCAATAACTTGGGGTTAGTTTCATGAGTTAGAACACTGACCGTGGAATAGTGCATGAGTCATGGATTCAACCCGTGGAACTCACCCCTGAGGGTCATCAAATCCCTCAGGAACCACAAGAAGGTTCCACGAGTCATGGATGCTTTCACGAGCCATGAACCGGGCTCGTGGTTATCGGACCCACAGTCCAAAATAAAGGCCCAGGAACCATGACAGGGTTCCACGAGCCATGGAAGCTTCCACGAACCATGGAAACCTGTCCGTGGAACCTAGTCGCAAATTTTTCAGCAGTTTTTAAATTATTTTCTTAGGGGTATTTTAGACCTTTCCTTTTTATTTTATCTCCGACTATAAATAGTCTTAGGCTTATTTTATTAAGTCTAATCCTCCAAAACACATCAGTTCTCCTGATTCCTCCTCTCAATTCAGAAAAGAGCATTCTTCTCCAAAGTTTCAGACTTAGGGCTTTCTCCTCCAAGCTTCAACTTCAGATTTTCTTGAAGAATCTCCTTCTACAAGGTATGTGGGTATTCAATAAGGGATTAGTCCACCTTTATACCCAAGAACTCTCAGCTTTTTAGTTTTCCATGAATTTAAGAATTAGGGTTCCTACTCAATTATGCAAATTCTTCTAGGATATAGTTCTTATGATTCTCACATGATTTATATCCTACTTTATAGGAATTGCAATATATTTTAATGATTTGCATAAGTTTTCACCATGACTTGAGAAATCAGGAAATTAGTCCTAAACTGTAGGATTTTTCTAAAGTATTATATTTCTATCAAATTTCAACCTAGATTATTAGTACGAGTTTTAAAATCAGAATTTAGCCAGTTTTCAGTCCATTACAGCATTTCAGAAAATTAGTGATTTCAGACCACTTTAGTTCTGTCTCAGAAAATTTAGGACGTCAGTTTTAATGCGCTATTAGTCTTCAATTTGGGAGTAGTGTTTAGCACCGAGTTGGACTAGGTTTCAGCGTTCCTTTAAAGTCTCGGAACTATGTGCCACCGTAGTATATTTAGCCCCTCAGTTGGGCCTCAGAACTAGTGATTACATCAGCTATGTCTTTATGCCCTGGCAAGGTATATCGGGTCCTCTCGATGGGGCGTATACATCAAACTCCACGTTTAGCTCACGTGGTTTATATCGGTTAATAGACTCTCCCACAATGTTAGTTTGAGTAATGTACATTAGGCCCTCAATTATGTTTACTTTCATCTTTCAGCATGTTTCCAGATTACTCTTGCATTTAAGCTATTTATGCATGATTATCTTTTGGGTCTATGTACTACAGTTTAGTTTAGTTTACAACTTTTCAGTATTTTAGCATATTTACATTTCAGTCAGCCTTGTGCATTCCTCATGCTCAGTACATTCAAAGTACTAATGCATACTCTATGTATTGCATCCTATCATGATGTAGGTTCAGGTTCTCATCTTCAGCCTCGTGATTAGCTCGCCCAGTGCCAATGCAGTGACAGCCAGTGGTGAGTCCTTATTATCCGAGTACATATTTTTATACTTTTTGAGTTAGTTAGTTGTTCCTATTTTTAGTATTTAGAGTTAGCTAGGGGCTTGTCCCAATATCTCATCTTTATTAGAGGCTTTCAAACATAGAGTCAGACTTTTGCTGATGTATTTCAGTTGAGTCTCAGACAGACTATCATTTCAGATATTTTTTAGAATCATTATTCCTTTTAGTTATGATTTCTTCAGTGTGCTCCCGTTTATTTAGAATTATATTTAGTATGCTTATGATATGCCAGATTCAAGGTTAGCTTGGGGTCACTTGTGACCCTAGGTCTCATCTTAAATCTAGAGGCTAGCCTCGGGGTGTGACAATATTAGAGCCCTAGTTTCATTAATCTCATTGTACCAAAATGAGTCCAGTAGTGTCTTGAGCAATGGTACGGAGACGTCTCTACTTTTCTTCGAGAAGCTATAGGAGTTACATTGATTTCAATTAGTATTTGGCAATCCAAATTTGTATCTGACCTCTTCACTCTATTATGAACAGATAGTGAATATGAGAGCTAATGGAACTAGAGCAGCAACTCCTACACCAGCAGTTCAAGTCACAAAACCTGCCATTAGAGACAGAAGATAGAGTAGGGAAGAGGGAGAGATAGGGCAACACCCATTAGAGGTGAAGCTCGAGCTGCAGCTAATCCATCCCAATAGAGAGCTAAGATACCTCTCTCACCCAAGTATCATCATGATGAGGCTATTAATGAGGAGTATTTAGAATAAGAGGAGGTGGTGCCAATTCTGGGAGATGCAGCTCCTCTCCAGATGTTGTCTGAACTGATTCAGCAGGTACTTGATTTTCTGAGTGAGCTGGCAGGTACTGGAGTCATGCTTAAAATGCTTGCTTACCAGTATCTGGGGTTGCAGCCTGTCGCAGTATCAGCTCCTAGAATGAATAAGTTTTCACTGATGGAGGTTTTCCCTTGTCTGGCTTTAGGTATTGTTTTGACCAAGACTGAGCATGATATGTTTACTAAGTTCCTGAAGATGACATCTCCTACCTTTGTTGGCTTTGAGACAGAGGACGCCTTCGAGTTTATTGTTAATTATTATGAGAGGCTACATAAGATGCGCATTGTGGAGCAGCATGGTGTGGAATTTGTGACCTTCCAACTACAGGGTGATACTAAGCAGTCGTGGAGGGATCATGTGCAATTTCGATCTCTAGCTTTACCTCAATTGACATGGACTCAGTTCCATATTTTGTTCTTAGAGAAGTATATGCCACACACTCTGCGTGATAAGAAAAAGGATGAGTTTTTGGCTCTTGAATAGGAAAATATGATGGTTGCAGCCTACAAGGCTAAATTTTATGCCTTGTCTAGATATGCTACTCAGTTGCTTGGTACTAAAGAGGAGAGGATCCGCCTCTTTATGAAAGGTTTGAATACTGACTTGCAGGTTATGGCTCTGTAGATAACTTCTACTAGGGATACTTTTAATGATGAATCTGACTTTGTAAAGAAAGTTAAAGGAGTCAAGCAGGTTGGTCAGGCAAAGATGGTAGCAAAGAAGGCTCAAAATGCGGGCAACTTTAGCAGATTTTACTCTAGGGTCTATGGTCATCAGGCCTATCCAGCTCATCCTATATAGTCAGCTCTGCTAGTATCTGTAGGGGGTCCATCAAGGATGACTCAACAATCTTAAGTCATGAGAAGTCAAGGAAATTTGTATTCTTCTTCTAGCCGACCCTCACTGGATCAAGGTTGTTTTGCTTGTGGTTGTATTGGGCACTTTAAGAGGAATTTTCCTAATGGTAGGCAGTCTAGTTTTCAGGGTCAGCAACAGTTCTGATTTATGGTCTCGGCTAGTAGAGCTGGTGGTGATAATGGTAGAGGTCATCCACAGGATAGGCATTGTAGTTATCAGGGTGGTCATGGTGGAAATAGAGGTAGTGGTAATGTAGGGAGAAGTGGTGGTCAGCCTGCTAGAGAGGTTGCTCAGATTGATGATAGAGCTCATTGCTATACCTTTCAAGGAAAATCCAAGGCAGAGGATTTAGACGCAGTCATTACAGGTACTATTCTCATCTATGATTAAATGTCTACGGTCTTGTTTGATTTAGGTTCTACTTATTCATATGTATTTGTTAAATTTGCCTTGGGTTTATACATGGTTGTGATATGCTTGACTTGCCTGTATATGTATCTACTCCGATTAGAGACTCTGTGGTAGTGACTCAAGTGTATCGTGCTTGCTTTGTAATGTTTATAGGATTTTAGACTTGGGTGGATTTGGTGATTCTAGATATGCTTGATTTTGACATCATCCTAGGCATGACTTGGTTATCCCCGTATCATGCTATTCTGAACTGTAATGCTAAAATTGTGAGCTTAGACATCCCTGGGATGGATAAGTTAGAATGGAAAGGTGTTTATAAGTCCAGACCTGTGAAAATAATTTCCTTCATTCGTGCTAAGAAGCTATTTGGGAAGGGGTGTTCAGCCTTTTCGGCACATCTTTGGGATGTTAGTGCAGAGGCACTCTCTATTGAGTCAGTCCCTATAGTATTTGAATTTTAGGAGATACTTCCCATCGACTTATCTGGTATGCCTTTGAATCGGGACATTGAATTTCGCATTGATTTGGAGTTGTGCACTCATCCAATCTCTATCCCTCCCTATAGAATGGCTATAGCTGAGTTGAGAGAGCTCAAGACTTAGTTGTAGGAGTTACTTGATAAGGGATTCATTCATCTTAGTTCTTTGCCTTGGGGAGCTCCAGTGTTTTTTGTTAAGAAAAATGATGGTAGCATGAGAATGTGTAGACTACCGACAATTGAATAAGGTTACCATCAGGAATAAGTATCCTTTGCCTCGAATAGATAATTTATTTGACCAGTTGCAGGGTGTTTTAGTATTTTCCAAGATTGATTTAAGGTCAGGGTATCACCAGTTAAAGATTCGACCTGAGAATATACCCAAAACAGCTTTCAAGACTCGTTATGGATATTACGAATTCTTAGTAATGTCCTTTGGGTTGACTAATGCACATACAACATTCATGAGTTTGATGAATGGCATCTTCAAATCCTTCTTGTATTCATTTGTACTTGTATTTATTGATGACATTTTGGTTTACTCTAAGAGTAAGGAGGAACATGCACGTCACTTACGCATAGTCTTAGGCATTTTGAAGGAGAAATAACTTTATGCTAAATTCTCTAAATGTAAGTTTAGGATGTCTTCTGTGTCTTTTTTGGGGCATGTAGTTTCTGAAAAGGGGGTGATGGTAGATCCCTAGAAGATTGAGGTTGTTAAGAGTTGGGTTGGTCCTAACTCAGTGACTGAAGTTCAGAGCTTTGTGGGTCTGGCTAGCTATTACGGGAGATTTGTCAAGAACGTTGCCTTCATTGCTACTCACTTGACAAGACTGAAATAGAAGGAGGTACCATTTGTTTGGTCTGACAAGTCTGAATACATCTTTCAAAAAGCTCAAGTCTCTTTTAACCACAACTCTCATCCTTGCTTTGTCGGTTAAAGGTAAGGATTTTAGTGTGTTTTGTAATGCTTCATATTCTGACTTGGGTGCTGTGTTGATGCAAGACAAGAATGTGGTTACTTATGCTTCGAGGCAATTGAAGCCTCATGAGAGGAATTATCCAACTCATGACTTGGAGTTGGCACCGATGGTTTTTGCACTTAAGATATGAAGACACTACCTTTATAGTGTGAGGTATTCATAGACCATTGCAGTCTACAATATGTTTTCACTCAAAGAGACTTGAATTTGAGGTAGAAGCAGTGGATGGAGTTACTGAAGATTATGATGTGACCATCCAATATCATCTTAAGAAGGCCAATATGGTGTCATATGCATTGAGCCCAAAATCTGTAAGTATGGGAAGTTTGGCTTATTTAAGTGTGACGAGGCAACCTTTGGCAAGAGAGATGCAAACTCTAGCATGTGGTTTATGCAGCTTAGAGTGTCTGAAAGAGGTAGAGTGTTGGCTAGTGTGGAGGTAAAGTCAACATTCTTTGATAGAATCAAGGCTAAGAAATTTGAGGATGCAAAATTGAAAAAGACTCAAAACAAAATGGTGTGTGGTGAAGCTCAAGATGCCACACTTGATGTTTGTGGTGCGCTGAGGGTGAGAGGGCACGTGTGTGTGCCTCATATTGATGATGTGATTCTGAGTTTGCTTGTAGAAGCTCATGGTTCCCTGTCATGATCCAACTACTCAGATCGTGTGGGCACCTACTCTAATCCACCTAGATAGGAGAACCCTTACCATCCATTAAACAGGTATGCGTAAGTCAATAAGAAACCATAAGAATTTGCCCTTGTGAAAATAAAAACAGTCTCAGATCTTTGAATATAATGAATCCCTTTATAAAATACAACCAGAACCTTCTCCCTAGGAATTAGTCTAAACAGGTACAAGAGCTACTAAGAGAATGGAAAAAAATAAGACACAACTCCCACCATAGAAAGAGAAGAGTGGAAATTGCTGGAATCGCCATCCTCGTCACCTGAGAAACATCAACTAATCCTGCAACCAGACTATACCCAAAAAGGCATAACAAGAGTAGTATCAGTACAAATAGCATGTACTGGTAGGCATCATCAATCAACCCGAATCCGCCACATAACATCGTGTAAATATCCATAAAGAATGCATACAACTTGTGAGTTACATAATCAGAGGTCTTTTATCAACAACTCTTACTACCCAGATATGCTACCTGTGAATTCTATACACTCACCCCAAGCTTCCTTACCTTAATGTCCAGCCAACTCAAGAATTATAGAGCACACCCCACTCCCTTAACCCGATCATACCTTGAAACCTAAGAACATTAGACTCTCCAAGCCTACCCATCTTGACAATCAAGAGATACTCCTCACAATCTCTAGCCCAGACATCACAGTCAGCTGACCTATCACCCTTACTCAGTACTGTAAGTCACCCACCCTGACTCAACAACCATATAAGTCATGTATAATTTCACAAGTAAGTAGACCACATATAACTAGGTCACAACTTGCAATTAACCTGGACCACCCAAGGATACCAAGGACATCATCTATGACACTTAACATTGAACCCTGATTTACATATGAAACCACCTTAGCATTTAAATATACCAACTCGGCCACTCAAGGACCAACATGTATGTCAAGTAACAGTGAATCTCGATCATTTCGAGGAACCAACACATATGAATGTCAACAAATAGATAAGCTCGGGTCACTCAAGGAACTAACACACATGAATATCAAGTAAATATGTACACACATGCTAAGGGTCTTATGTTTGTCCACTAGTCATGACCTGTAGGGGACGAACTCTTGTCCATGTACTATACCGGCATGGTACCCGAGCCAACCAATGAATCATAGAACTTGTACCAGGCATGGTACTTGAGCAAACCAATGAATAATAGATATTGTACCATATGTGGTACCCGAGCCAACCAATGAATAATAGAACCTTTACTAGGTGTGGTACCCGAGCTAACCAATGAACAATATATATCACAAAAATCACAACCACAATGATAGCATACAACACTTGTACAACCAATAAGCTTTCAAAACAGACTCATTCCATGTGATTAACACTTAGGATATCATTTAAAAATCACTCCCTTTTTCCTGAACATGTATTGTGCAAGTAATACTAAGAAACAATTATCATGCACACATAACACAAATTGGATTATCCACTACAATAACCATCACCTACATAAATGGATAAGATTCATTTTTCTAACCTTCATAGCTTGTCCAAAGACTAACCCTCGGCTTACTCAATTAAGCACATTAATTCATATACCTTAAATTCTGGAGCCATTTTGGGGTGAACAATCACCAGATGAAGTCTAGTCCCTACTTCAACATACACAAGACCTATTTACTAAACCCCATCCCTTATATTATGTTAAACTGGGGATTCCGCTATTACCTATCAACCCTTACATTTAGTCAGTTCCAGTTCTGAGACCCCACCCGAATCCGAGGATTAAAAATAATAGCATAAACATAAATAAACCAAGTATAAGGTTAACATTACTCATAATAGTAATCCCCCCCCCCCCACAACAAGGTTTCATATGTTTTATCCATCCAAACACCGTGCTCGAGGGACTAAGTGTACAATCTCATGTCAATCTACATTATGTCATGCTTTTTCAACCTAGGTCTAAACTACTCAGTTAAACCTATCCTACTTGGATACCAAGCAGCTACTACAGAAGTCTGAACGTAAACTTTGGCTCTGTAAAGGCGAATCCTAGTGAGAAGTCAGCATGGAATCCATGAGTTTTTACCCCATTCGAGTAGAAATCCATCCCCTTCATTGCTTCCAGGACATGAGGCACCCTAGGAAGGCTTTTGGAGCAAGCCTTGTCCTTTTCTCAACTAAAGAGGAGAAACAAAATTATAAAATCCATTCTAGGTTACTGGTCCCATCATTCTGCTACAGAGACCTACTGGCCACTACTGTGATGGCACTAAGTGGAAAATTCATCCTATAAAGGGATGATGTCAGCCCAACTCAAATTTTTAAATTCCAAATTTTTTCATTATGTCACCTTATATTAATTCGAGAGCATATTCAATGTTCCTGTAACCCACAATTAGGTATCTTTTAATAATGACTGAACATGTCATTATAATAGATACCAATTTACCCATCGTTCATCCCCGAATGGTCACTATTATGGAAGGAAAGGAACAAGGTAGATTTTTGAACCTTAACGCCCTTATCATGCCAACGAAATTTGCAGCCTTACGCTAACCACCAAAATTTCATTTCCCTCGGTGTACCAAGAACTTAAGCTAGAATTAATACTACTCTGCTCGGTCAAGGAATTTCCTCCCCATCGAATCGCACGAGACTAATTAGAGTAACCCTTACCGAGTGCCCAAGAAACATGAGGACTCATCAATATGCTGAGTCGGGGATATTTAAATGAAATGGGAGAACAATATTCCCACTCTACGAGTTTGGATCCCCCTATAGTGGGAATATTTTTGCTATTGCGACTTTTCTATAGTGGGAGGTGGCCGCTATAGCTAATGCAAACAGTTTAAAGGGGTAAGAAGTGGGTTTATTGACCATTAATCCCTCTTTTACTTGAAAAACGCATCTCCCTCCCCCAATCACTTTTCTCCTGTCGTCAAAAACAAGGTAACTATCGTTAAACTTTACTCCTTTTACTTCATTACATGAATTTTACTTATTCTATGCTTGAAATAGACTAATAGGATAGGTTGTGGGTTTGTTTTAAAAATTTCAATTTTGGGATTTGATTGGCCAAATCCTTGAAGCATGGATGTGTCCCTTACGTTTATAATGCTCTTATAGCATTCTGGGCGTAAGAATCACGGGGTTCAAGGCCGAAATAGGCTCAAAGCTGTAAGAAATGTGAAGGGTTATCCTTGTTTTGGAAATGATGATTTGGTAAGGTTTTAGGAGTGATGCCCAAATTTTTGTTCAAACTAGTATTAGCATACTTTGGGAACACTGATTCAAAGTTGAAATGACAAAAATGAAACTTTGATCAAGAGGCACCATTGTTGCACCTCTTAGTTTTTCTGGAACAATGACGGCTGTTATAAAGGCATTGCTCTGCTATAGCAACCTTGATATAGCAGATAAATTCTCGCTATAGCGGTGTTGCCATAGTGGGATGTAGTTTGCTATAGCGGGAGGCCACATGCACTAACCTCCTAGGCAGGCCAAGGCATTGGCTTTCTCTCCGGGACTTAATTTTCTTAGCGCTTTGCAAGTTCTAACTCAATCCTTTTTTTATTAATTATGCAGATTTAACAACCCAATGGCTAGAAACCAAGAACACATTCCAACTTACAAGAGGTTCCCGATGATAATAGTCAGGAGAGATTTCATGACTACCTGAGGATCGAGTTTTTCTATGAGAGGGATTTCAATATAATAGGCGTGGCTAAAAAAGCAAGTGCATTCTATAACCGGCTCCAGGTGTTTGGCTAGGGTCCACTGGTGGAGGCTCCCCCCTTCTGAGGTCTCGAGCTAGGTAAGGGAGTTCTATGCTATACTTCATACCATGTTTTGGGATGACCCCAACCCCACCATTTGCATCTGAGGAGTGGATGTCCCCGTAGATATTCAGACCATTAATGAGGTACTAGGAGTGCCTCACATTTCAAATTTCGGGTATGAAGCCAAGGTCTGAGAGATGGACATAAAATGATTGTGGGACACTATGGTTGAAGAAGAGTTTAAGGACCAGGTTTATTGGCCCACCACTGAGGGCATCACGAGAACTTAATCCACAATTGATGCTAAGAAATGGCTGAACCTAGTATCCCAGAGGATTTATCTATTGGGAAACCTTCCTGACGTGACCTACCCTCGAGATTTGGTAGTGAATTGTGCTATATAGGGCATACAGCTGAAAATGGGGACACATATTGTATCTGGGTGGAGGGACTTCTACCTGGGAAGCAAGAAGGGTCCCTACCTTCCCAATCTGGTGTCTTCACTATGTAGGCAAGCTGAGGTGCCCGAGGAGGAGACTGACAGGGAGTTGGAGATAGACCTTGACTTACACCCCCTCCGAGTAAAGGTGATCAGTTCCAAGGGAAAGAAGAAGGGAAAGGTGGGCAAGGCTGGATGACTGCTGAGGAAATTGATGATGACAATGACGATCATGCCCCTCCCTCCCAGTCCCAGCCCTTGATCACTAGTTGTCACCTGGAGGAAGACTTGGAGGTGGTTATGAGATTCATAGAGAATGCTCCCCCGATGCTACAACCCCACCTCCCCTTACCCAGTACTATGCAACACTCAGTAAAGAGCTTGGTGAGAAGAAGAGGAAGAGATGCTAACTGCCTGCTCGCATAGATGTGGAAGACCATGAAGGTCATGTTTAGCTGTGCCATCCCTGATCAGGGACTTCCCCAGTTGGATCCAGAGGATATGCGGGAGTATCCCTTCCTGAGTGACACAGAAGCAGAGGCCCCGCCTCGGCAGCCCACGATGGTGACAGGGAAACTATCTAGGGCCTTTGGTGTATATTATCCCTTCTCCCCCTCCCCTCTTTATTATACTACTACTATTTTGGGTTCACCGGTGTTTGGGGAATGTTCTTGACAATGTTTCTCCCCTTACTTTCCCTTTTATTTAATACACATGGATGTTAGTTTTAATAATATTAATATTAAATGCATGCTACATTAGTCTAGAAGCAATTTTCATGATTCATGCAGTAGCTCACTACTTAAATTGACGATTTAAAATACCTCAAAAATGAAAAGAAAAATTGGGAAAACAAAGTAGGGATTTTGTCCTGCCCTTTCCGTTATAGCGTCTTACAAGCCGCTGCTGCAATGCTACTATAGTGGAAAAACTCCCGCTATAGCGGGATCATCATAGCGGGTCACTACCTATCATGCTCCGAGACTAGCCCCTAGATGTAACACGAGACCTAAGATCACAAGTGACCCCAAGCTAACCCTAAAACTGGCATATCACAAGCATACTAAATATAATTCTAAACAAACGGAAGAATATTGAATAAATCATAATTGAAAGGAATAATGATTCTAAAAAAATATCTGAAATGATAGCCTGTCTGAAAAGCAACTGAACTACCTAAGCTGGAGTCTGACTCTATGTTTGAAAGCCTTTATATTGATGAGCTGCTGGGACAAGCCCGCAGCTAACTCCAAGTACTAAAATAAGGACAAACTGATAACTCAAAAAGGATGTAAAATATATGTCCTCGAATGATGAGGACTCACCACTAACTATCGCAGATATGGCACCGAGCGAGCTAATCACGAGGCTGAAGATGAGAACCTGAACCTGTATTATGATAGGATGCAGCATATAAAGTATGCCTCACTACTTTGAATTTAGTGAGCATGAGGGATATACAAGGCTGACTAAAATGTAAATATGCTAAAATACTGAAAAGTTGTAAACTAAACTAAACGGTAGTACATAGGCCCAAAATATAATCATGCATAAATAGCTGAAATGCAAGAGTAATCTAGATATGTTGAAAGCTGAAAGTAAATATAACTGAGGGCCTAGTGCACATTACTGAAACTAACATTGTGGAAAAGTCTATTAAGCGCCATAAGCCACGTGAGCTAAACGTGGAGTCTGATGTATTCTCCCCATCAAGAGGACCCGATATACCTTGCCAGGGTATAAAGGCATGGCTGATGTGATCACTAGTTCTGAGGCCCAACTGAGGGGCTAAATATCCTACGGTGGAACGTAGTTCTGGGAGTTCAAGGGTATGCTTAACCCCAACACAACTCGGTGCTAAATACTACTCCCAAATTGAATACTAATAGCTCATTAAAACTGACATCATGAATATTATGAGACAGAACTAAAGTGGTCTGGAATCACTAATTTTTTGAAATGTTGTAGTGGAGTGAAAATTGGCTAAATTCTACTTTTAAAACTCATACTGATAATCTAGGTTAAAATTTAGCGGAAATATATTACTTTAGAAAAATCCTAAAATTTAGGACTAATTTCCTGATTTCTCAAGTCATGGTGAAAACTCATGCAAATTAATAAAACATATTGCAATTCCTATAAAGCAGGATATAAATCATGTGAGAATTATAAGAACTAAATCTTAGAAAAATTTACATAATTGTGTAGGAACCCTAGTTCCTAAATTCATGGAAAACTGTAAAAAAAACTGAGAGTTTTTGGGCATAAGGGTGGACCAAACCCTTACTAAATACCTATATACCTGGTAGAAGGAGTTCTTCAAGAATATCTAAAGTTGAAGCTTGGAAGAGAAAGCCTTAGGTCTGAAACTTTGGACAAGAACGCTTTTTTGGACTTGAGAGGAGGAATGAGGAGAACTGATGTGTTTTGGAGGATTAGACTTAATAAAATAATTCTAAGACTATTTATAATTGGAGCCAAAATAAAAAGGAAAGGCTTAAAATACCCCTGAGAAACTAATTTAAAAATTGCTGTTATATTCGTGACTAGGTTCCACGGACAGGTTTCCACGATTCGTGGAAGCTTCCACGACTCGTGGAACCCTGTTGTGGTTCATGGGCCTTTATTCCTGAGTGCGGGTCTGATAACCACGAACCAGGTTCACGGCTCGTGAAACCATCCACGGCTTGTGGAACCTGCTCGTGGTTCTTGAGGGATTTGATGACCCTCAGTTCTGATTTCCACGAGTGAAATCCATGACTCGTGGACTGTTCCACGATCCGTGGTTCCAACTCGTGAAACTGACCCCAACTTGTTGGCCCCTGATTGAGTTCCACGAGTCCATTCCATGACCCTTGGTCCTGTTCATGGTCCATGGACTTGGTTCGTGGTTTAGGTAGTGAGGGACTGGTCTGCAGGACTAAGACCATGGATGGGAACCACGGTCCATGGATTGTTCCATGACCTGTGGAACTGGTTTGTTGTTCCTGATCTGTCTTGGACAGTTCAAAATTTTATGTTTTCTAGGCTATTTCTAGGCTTAGGATTTCTAGGGTGTTGCAATATCTCCTCCTTAGGATCATTCGTCCTTGAATGAAGACTATAACAAGCTGAGTTTGGAGGAAAAAGAGCTGCAATCCCTACCAATGAGTATTAAAAGCTGATTTCTAGCTGAAATAGGTTCTAAGTACATGAAAGAATGCTGAAATTTATGAATAGCTGATGGAACATGATGCTGAAACTGAAATAGCATGAATATAAGCTGAGAAACTGGAGAGGAACTATTATCTCAAGCTGAAGATGGATCGAAAGGGATGAGGTGAGGATACTTAGTCATCATGGTTGCTTCTTCTTCCCAAGTAGCTCCCTCAACTAACTGGTTCCTCCAAAGAACTTTTACTGAAGTGACTTCCTTGTTTCTCAGCCTCGGAATCTGACGATCAAGGATATGAACTGGGACCTCTTCGTAAGAGACACTGTCCTTCACACCCACGCTCTCTAAAGGCACAACTAAAGTTGGATCACCAATGCATTTCTTTAACACAGATACATGGAAGACTGGGTGCACCGATGATAAGTCTTGGGCAACTCTACTGGGTGTACCGATGCTAAGTCTGTGGGAAACTCTTACTCATAGGCAGCCTTTCCAACTCTCCTCAGAATCCTATAAGGGACTACATATCAGGGACTAAGCTTCCCCTTCTTACCGAATCTCATCACACCCTTCATGGGTGACACTTTCAGAAAAAACAAATCATTAACCTCAAACTCTAGCACCCTTCTTCTCACATCTGCATAAGATTTCTGATGATTTTGAGCTGCCTCAAACCTTTCCCTAATAAGATGAACCTTCTCCATAGTCTCATGGACTGAATCTGGCCCTATCAAATTTGCTTCACCTACCTCAAACCAGCCTATAGGTGATCTACACCTCCGCCGGTAAAGTGCCTCATATGGGGCCATATGAATGTTAGAGTGAAAACTGTTATTATAGGCAAACTCTATAAGAGGTAAGTGATTATGCCAATTACCTTTAAAGTCAATTACGCAAGCTCTCAACATGTCCTCTAAGGTCTGAATAGTGCACTCTGCCTAACCATCTGTCTGTGGGTGAAAAGCTATACTAAGATTAACCTGAGTACCAAGACTCTTCTGAAATGATCTCCAAAACTTAGATGTGAACTAAGTACCCCTATCTGAGATGATGGATTAGGGAACTCCATGAAACCTGACTATCTCACGAATGTAGAGTCTGGTGTAGTCTTCTGCTGAATTGGTAGTCTTGACCCCTAAGAAGTGGGCTGACTTAGTCGCCCTGTCTACAATCACCCAAATATAATCATGTTGTCTGCGAGTATGAGGTAAGCCTGTAATAAAGTCCATATTGACCACCTCCCACTTCCAAGTAGGAATGTCCATCTCCTGAGTTATACCACCTGGTTGCTGATGTTCTACCTTCACTTGCTGACAGTTGGGACACTTCGCCACAAAATCAATAATGTCCCTCTTCATACCATTCCACCAATAGACTTCCCATAGGTCATGGTACATCTTCGTGGAACCAGGATGGATGGAATACCTGGAGCTATGAGCCTCTGTCAAAATCTGCTGCCTCAAGTCACCTACATTAGGAACACATAGTCAACCCTGATAACGAAGTACACCATCTTCCCCTTGGGAGAAAACCTCTACTCTCTGCTGCTGGACAACACCTTTTAGATGAAGTAAGATGGGACCACTGTCTTGGTTTTCCTTCACCTCGGCTACCATTGAAGACTCTGATCTATTCTGAACAATGACACCACCTTCTGATGAATCTATGAGGAGAACCCCTAACCAAGCAAGCCTGTGAACATCCTTGGCTAATTCCTTTTTTCCTTTCTCAACTTGTGACACACTACCCATGGACAACCTGCTAAGTGCATCCTCTACTACGTTGGCCTTATCCGGATGGTAAAGCACGTCATTTCATAGTCCTTAAGAATATCTAGCCACCTTTTCTGATGAAGATTCAATTCTTTCTAGGTGAATACATATTGAAGGATCTTGTGGTCACTAAACACATCTACATGGACACCATATATTCAAGGCAAAGACCACTGCTGCTAACTCAAGATCATGAGTTGATTAGTTCTTTTCATGAGTCTTAATCTATCTAGAGGCATATGCAATGACTTTACCATGCTGCATCAGAACACAACCGAGGCCAACTCTGGATGCATCACAGTATACTACAAAACCATTTGAACCCTCTGGCAGAGTCAAAATTGGGGCTATGGTCAATCTAGTTTTCAACTCTTGGAAGTTTTTCTCACACTCATCTGACCACTGGAACTTGACCTTCTTCTGAGTCAGCCTAGTCAATAGAGAAGCTATGGACGAAAACCCCTTAAAAATCTCCTGTAGTAACCAACCAAACCCAAAAAGCTCCTAATGTTTGTTGGAGAGGTGGGTCTAAGCCAATTCTTTACTGCCTCTATCTTCTGAGAATCCACTCAAATACCCTCCTTAGACACTACATGACCCAGAGAGGCTGTCTAAAACCAAAACTCACACCTACTGAGATTGGCGAATAATTGTCGATCCTTGAGAGTTTGCAGCACCACTCTCAAATGATTAGCATGCTCTTTATCATTCCGCAAGTAGACTAGAATATCATCTATGAAGACAATAACGAGCATGTCCAAAAGTAGCACCTGGTCTATCAAATCCATAAAAGTTGCAGGACCATTCATTAATCCAAAAGACATAACCATAAATTCATAGTGACCATACCGAGTTTTGAAAGTTGTTTTCAAAATGTCACACTCTTTAACTCTGAACCGATGATAACCAGATCTGAGGTCAATCTTGGAGAAGTAGCTGGCACCCTAAAGCTGGTCGAACAAGTCATCAATCCTGAGGATGGGATACTTATTCTTGATTGGGACCTTGTTCAACTGATGGTAGTCTATACACATCTTGAGAGAACTGTATTTCTTATGCAGGAAGAGAACTGGAGCACCTCATGGAGAGATATGGGTTGCGTATCTGGAAGAAGGTCTATCCCAAAGTCGATTCCCGCTCAGGAGGGACTCCAGGTAGATCTTCAGGAAACACCTCTGGAAACTCATTAACTACTGGAACTGATTGGAAAGGTGGGCTTTCGAACTCAGAATCCTTAACCCATACTATATGGTAGATGTAACCCTTTCAGATCATCTTCCTAGCTTTGAGGTAGGATATGAAGAAACCTTTTGATGAAGGAGGACTACCCTACCACTCTAAGATAGGCTCATTTGGAAACTGGAATTTCACAACTCTGGTTCTGCAGTTGACTGAGGTATAACAGGCATGTAGCTAATCCATGCCAAGAATGACATCAAAGTCGATCATATCTAACTCTACTAAATCTGTTGAGGTAGTTATATGAAGGACTGAGACTGGGCAATTTATGTACACCTTGTTATCTAGGACTGATTCACCAACAGGAGTAAAGACTAGGATGGGTTCTTGGAGGATTTCGGGACTGACTCTGAATTTACATGGAACATACGGGGTCACGAAAGATAGGGAAGACCCTGGATCTAACAAGGCATAAACATCAAGAGAGAAGACTGATAACATACCAGTGACTATATCTGGTGAACTCTCCTGATTCTGGCGTGAAGACATGGCATAAAGATGGTTTTGATGCTGAATGCCACCTATGCCAGAAGTAGTACTTTATTAAGTTGTGCAGCCTGCTAGAGCTGCTGAAGTGGTAGACTGAGCTTTGTTACCTCTCTGTCTTTGCATGGTAGAAGGGCACTCCTTCAACCTATGGCTGACCTGACCATACCTAAAACACCCCTCTCTACCAGCAAGACACTCACCTGGATGATTTTTACCATACTTGGGGCAGGCATGAAAAGCGCGATTACCTGAAACACTACCCTGAGACTTAGAGCCTGGTGCTTGCTTTTTCTGATCTTATCGAGGCCTGGGAGACAAAGCACTAGTTAATGAAGGCACTGGGGCTGAATACCTCTGCTAAAACTGTGAGCGATTTTCACTGGCCGACCTCTTCTGAGAATATTCATAGTTTCCTATCCTAGCCTTCTTACTATCCTTTTCCATATCCTTAAGCTTATCTTCCTTAACCTGCTGAGCATGGGTCATCAGTCTAGAGATATCCATATCCCCTAATAACATAGTATTCCTGCACTCTATTTTTATCAAGTCGGATACCCCATACAAGAACTTGCTCATTTATGCCCTTGGATCGGCCACCATAGATGGGGCATACTTGGAAAGCTGAGTGAACTTCAAACCATATTCCTGGACTGACATCGATCCCTCTCTCAAATTCATAAACTCTTAGGTCTTAGCCTCTCTCAACTATCTCGGGAAGAACCTATCCAGAAAAGCTCTAGTAAAATAATCCCATGTCCCAGGAGCTGCATTTACACCCCTGTTGTCTTTCCACTGAGTGAACCAAATATGAGCCACATCCTTGAATTGATAGTATGCTAGCTCAACGCTATCAGTACCAGTCACTTGCATTACCTCAAGAATATTCTTGATTTCCTCAATGAAATTCAGTGGGTCTTCACCAACCTTTGACCCTAGAAACTCTGGCAGATTCATGCGAACAAAATCTCAGACCCGGGCTGTAGCTGACACACCATTTTGGTTTGCAAGAACTGGGGCCTGCTGATTAGCCTGATTGGCTACAGTTTGAGCCAACAACTGGATCATATTATGGAACTCCACATTCATAACCTCAAGGTTCGGGGCTGGAGGATTAGCGATAGCATTGCGGGAATTAGCTCTGCAAACAGGCATGATTTAAAATACATAACAAATGGATTAGATAGGAGAAACTGAACTAAACTTCATAGAATGATAAAGATAATAAACGAAGTGAAGTTTTTCTTAAAAAAACTCGTAGCCTCTCCCTCATAAGTGTGGCGCGCTTCACACCCATGAAAGAGACTCTACTTAGTGTTGCTTTCAGACACCCTAGGACTCTTGAACTCTGTACTCTAATACCAAGTTTGTCACACCCCGAGACTAGCCCCTAGATATAACACGAGACCTAGGATCATAAGTGACCCCAAGCTAACCCTGAAATTGGCATATCACAAGAATACTGAATATAATTCTAAACAAATAGAAGCATATTGAATAAATCATAACTAAGAGAAATAATGATATTAAAAAAATATCTGAAATGATAGTCTATCTTAAAAGCAACTGAACTACATAAGCTGAAGTCTGACTCTATGTCTGAAAGCCTCTAATACTGATGAGTTGCTGGGATAAGACCCCAGCTAACTCCAAGTACTGAAAGTAAGGACAAACTGACTAATTCAAAAATCATGTAAAAGATATGTCCTCGGATGATGAGGACTCACTACTGATTGTCGCAGATATGGCACCGAGTGAGCTAATCACGAGGCTGAAGATGAGAACCTGAACCTGTATTATGATAGGATATAGCAAATAGAGTATGCGTCAGTACTTTGAATGTACTGAGCATGAGGGATATATAAGGCTAACTAAAATGTAAATATGCTAAAGTACTGAAAAGCTGTAAACTGAACTAAATTACAGTACATAGGCCCAAAATATAATCATGCATAAATAGCTGAAATCCAACAGTAATCTGGAAACATGCTGAAAGCTGAAATTAAACATAATTGAGGGCCTAATGCACATAACTGAAACTAACACTGTGGGAGAGTCTATTAACCAACATAAACCACGTGAGCTAAACGTGAAGTTCGATGTACACACCTCATCGAGAGGACTCGATATACCTTGTCAGGATATAAAGGCATGGCTGATGTGATCACTAGTTCTGAGGCCCAACTAAGGGGCTAAAAATTCCATGGTGGCACGTAGTTTTGGGACTTCAAGTGTACACTGAACCCAGTCCAACTCGGTGCTAAACACTATTCTCAAACTGAAGACTAATAGCTCATTTAAACTGACATCCTGAATTTTCTGAGATAGAACTAAAGTGGTCTGAAATCACTAATTTTTCTGAAATGCTGTAGTGGACTAAAATCTGGCTAAATTCTGCTTTTAAAACTCATACTGATTATCTAGGTTGAAATTTGGCGAAAATATATTACTTTAGAAAAATCCTATAATTTAGGACTAATTTCCTAATTTCTCAAGTCATGGTGAAAACTCATGCAAATCCTTAAAACATATTGCAATTCCTATAAAGCAGGATATAAATCATGTGAGAATCATAAGAACTAAATCCTAGAAGAATTTGCATAATTGGGTAGGAACACTAGTTCTTAAATTCATGGAAAACTGAGTGTTTTTGGGCATAAAGGTGGACTAAACCCTTACTGAATACCCACATACCTGATAGAAGGAGATTCTTCAAGAAAATCTGAAGTTGAAGCTTGGAGGAGAAAGCCCTAGGTCTGAAACTTTGGAGAAGAGCGCTCTTTTCTGACTTGAGAGCAGTAATGAGGAGAACTGATGTGTTTTGGAGGATTAGATTTAATAAAATAAGCCTAAGACTATTTATAATCGAAGTTAAAATAAAAAGGAAAATTCTAAAATACCCTTTAGAAACTAATTTAAAAATTGCTGGAAAATTTGCGACTAGGTTCCACATTCAGGTTTCTACGATTCGTGAAAGCTTTCATGACTCGTGGAACCCTGTCGTGGTTCCTGGGCCATTATTCCTGACTGCGGGTCTGACAAGCACGAGCCAGGTTCACGGCTTGTGAAACCATCCACAGCCCGTGGAACCTGCTCGTGATTCCTGAGGGATTTGATGACCCTCAGGTCTGAGTTCCACAGGTGAAATCCATGACTCGTGGACTATTCGACAGTCCGTGGTTCCAACTCGTGAAACTGACCCCAACTTTCTGGCCTCTAACTGAGTTCCATGAGGCTATTCCATGACCCATGTTCCTGTTCACGGTCCATGGACTTGGTTCGTGGTTTGGGTTCTGAGAGACTGGTTTGCAGGACTAATTCCACGGATGGGAACCACGGTCCGTGGACTGTTCCATGACCCGTGGACCTGGTCCATGGTTCCTGATCTGGCTTGGACAGTTCAAAATTTTATAATTTCTGGGCTAGTTCTAGGCTTAGGGTTTCTAGGGTGTTACACTACCGCTATGGCGGCCCTAATGGTAGCAGCCCAGAAATTGCCAATTTCTGCAAAGTTCCCTAATTTCCCATTTGCTGTTATCAAAATTAACACCTGAAATAGAATTATATCCCTTAATATAACCCCAAGACCAAACCCAGCAATGCATAAACAAAATCTTAGCATCATCTTACTCAACCAATTGTGAATCACAACAAGAAAACTCTTCATAACAACAATTTCCCGCTATTATACAATAATAGCCCTTTTTCCCATGGTTTCCAACCAAATCCTGACTGTCCTAAAATCGGAGTTTCTCCATAGTCGTATGTTAGTTTCATCCCCTTACCATTTTACCAATTATAAGCCCATGTATAACATTTAGCACCTAGTTTTCCAGTTAAGACATATAGTAAATAATTCCTTTAACCACCAATACATAACCAAGTTATGGTCTTTCACTAATCACGAATTTCACAATAATTCAAACAATCACACATTCGCAGTCATTCAAGCAACGCAATACACATAATTACCAATCTCAAGTTCCACCACTAAATAAGACCTTTTTAGTTATTCTTTACTCACCTCATGAATAATCATTAGCTGATTATCCATGTTTTTACACAACCTCAGTGGCCAGATACCAATTGGAACCTTCCCGATTCCAACTTCCCTTGCTTGTGCCATTTCAGCCAGAGTCGACGTCATTCAATTACCTCATTAAGATACCAATTGGACTCAACCCATACAAGCAAGCAACAAACCACACGAAAGGAGACAAGAAATGGAATAATTTCCTAGATTGCTTCATAGCTCCCTGAAGATTAAATGTGGACATTAACAAACTAATCCACATGACTCTATTCGATATTTGCTCTTGTACTAAGAGACTGATAACCTAGGCTCTAATACCAAATTGTCACCATCCAACTACTGGGATCATGCGGGCACCTACTCTAATCCACTTAAATAGGAGAACCCTTACCACCCATTAAACAGGTATGTAGAAATCAATAAAAAACCATTAGAATTTGCCCTTGTGAAAATAAACCCAGTCTCATATCTTTGAATATAATGAATCTCTTTTTAAAATACAACCAGAACCTTCTCCCTAGGAACTAGTCTAAACAGGTACAAGAGCAATTAAGAGAGTGGAAAAAAATAAGACATTGCTCCCACTATAGGAAAAGATGAGTAAAAGCTACTGGAGATTGCCATCCTCGTCACCTGATAAACATTAATTGATCCTGCAACTAGACTATACCCAAAAAGTCATAGCAAGAGTAGTATCAGTATAAATAACATATACTGGTAGGCATCATCGGTCGACCCAAATCCGTCACATAACATCATGTAAATATCCAGAAAGAATGCATACAACTTCTGAGTTACACAAGCAAAGGTCTTTTATTAACAACTCTTACTACCTAAATATGCTACCTGTGAATTATATACACTCACCCCCAAGCTTCCTTACCTTAATCTCCTGCCAACTCAGGCATTATAGAGCACACCCCACTCCCTTAACCCAGTCATACCTTGACACCCTAAGAACCTTAGACTCTCCAAGCCTACCTATCTTAACAATCAAGAGATACTCCTCACAATCTCCAGCCCTGTTACTAACTAGCCCAGACATCACTGTCAGCTAACATATAACCCTTACTTAGGACTCTAAGTCAATAACCCTGACTCAACAACCCTATAGGTCATGTCCAATTTCATAAGTAAATAGACCACATATAACTAGGTCACAACTTGCAATGAACCTGGACCACCCAAGGATCCCAAGGACATCATCTATGGCACTTAACATGAAATTAACCTCGATTTACATAAGAAACCACCTTAGCACTTAAACACACCAACCCATCCACTTAAGGACCAATATGTATGTCAAGTAACAATAAATCCCAGTCCTCTCAAGGAACCAACACATATAAACGTCAATAAACAGATAAGATCGATTCACTCAAGAAACCAACACACATGAATAATAAGTAAATCTGTACATACATGCTAAGGGTTTTATGGTTGCCCACTAGTCATGACCTATAGGGGACGAGCTCTTGTCCATGTATTGTAACAGTGTGGTACCCGAGCTAACCAATGAATCATAGAACTTGTACCAGGTGTGGTACCCGAGCTAACTAATGAATAATAGATATTGTACCATGCATGGTACTGAGCCAACCAATGAATAATAGAACATGTACCATTCATGGTACCCGAGTCAACCAATGAACAATAGATATCATAAAATTCACAACAACAATGATAGCATACAAACCTTGTACAACCAACAATCTTTCAAAATAGACCCATTGCATGTGATTAACACTTAGGATATTTTTTAATAATCATTCCCTTTTTCTTGAATATGTATTGTGCAAGTAATACTAAGAAACAGTTATCATGCACACATAACACAAATTAGATTATCCACTACAATAAACATCACCTACAGAAATATATAAGATTCATTCTTCTAACCTTTATAGCTTATATATTTGGCTTACTCAATTAAGCACATTAATTCATATACCTTAAATTCTGGAGTTATTTAGGGCTGCACAGTCGTCCACATGAAGTCTAGTCCCTACTTCAACATAAACATGACCGGTTTACATGTCACGACCCAACTATCGGGCTGTGTGAGTGCCTACTCTAAGTACTTAGATAGGAGAACTCTTACCACCCTATTTAAAATGGGACTGCGGAAATAAATAAGAAATATGAAAATAACCTTTAACCTTTTAAAAAAACTAGTTACCGTATCTTTAGTACAGTGAAATCTTTTACAAGCTTAAATAAAAAAAACCTATGTAGAAACTAGTCTAAATAGTTACAAGAGCTTCTAACAAAATACAAAAGCTAAACAAGACACAACTCCCATCATAGGAAGAGAGGAGTAGAAGTTGTTGGAGACCACTATCCGCATCACCTGAGAAACCACAATTGATCCTGCAACTAGAATATACCAAAAAATATAGAAAGAGTAGTATCAGTATAAATAACATGTACTGGTAGGCACCATCGATCAACCCAAATCTACCACAAAATATCATGCAAATAATCAGGAGAAAACATGTAACTTGAAGTTATAAAGTCCTGCCCTTTATCAACGACCATTACCACCCAGATGTAATACCCATGAACCTGTACATCCTAACCCAAACCTCCATAGATCATCTTCCATGACCAACTCCACTATTAGAAGCCATTCCACCCTTCTATCCTGGTCATAACTTGCTCTCCTATAATACTAAGACTCTCTAGCCTACCCATCTTTGCGGCCACTAGAAAAACCTTTTTAGTTCCAAACTAAACAGTCAACTCCACTAACCATCCTTGTTAGTCAGTCTGTCACTCTCACTTAAGATCCTAAGTCATCAACATGCTCCTTAACCCTTATCTAATTGAATGGACCACCTGTAAGCTCTCCCCTAGGCATTCTGATTCAACCATTCTATGTCCTTATCTCATTCTTCAATGTACTAAACCCCATAACATTATATCACATAAATCAAATAACCACCCTTGCATGGTTCCAGCCCTACTTCTAATAACCTGGAGCACCCAAGGATCCCTAAGACATAGTCTAGAGTGTTTAACATCCAATCCCAGTCTACACAAGAACCAACCCAGAATTTTAACATAACATCCCAGTCACTCATGGACTAATATGCAGTAATGACATCATAAGAAATAAACTAGTCCACTCATGGAACCAACACACAAAGCATAACCAAACATATACTAGGCGTGGTACCCGAGCCAACCATGATAGAATCTATACTAGGTATGGTACCCGAGCCAACTGATAGATATCTCGATCAGGTGTGGTACCTGACCCAACCAATGAATTATAGTAGGTGTAGTACCCGAGTTAACCGAATGTCACAGATATCACAACAATCAACAACAATGAACACAACCACACTTGTAAAACCAATAAGCATTTAAGACAAGTTTATTTCACTGGATTGACAAATAGATATCATTAACATTCATTATTTCATTCCCTAAAGCAGGTAATGTATGGGCTATACTAATTTAGTAGTTAACATTTCACACATAATGTAAATGGGAACAATTTAACCATTACCTACCCAACAGACTCGATTCATCCTCTCAACCTTGATGACTTGTGCAAAGACTAACCCTTGGATTATTCAACTAAACCCATGAACTCATTTACCTTAAATTATAGACCTCTTTTAGAAGAGTACATACATTGTAAGGAACTCATCCTCAGACGTTAAGGATTCATGACCCTTCCTATTCACTTCATTTCCCTTATTTAAAACATTCTTGGAGATCCACTACAACCTAGAAGTCCCTCTTTGATGAACATTACTGGTTTCTCAAACCTACCCAATAATCTAGTCTCTCTAGAATTTAGAATCCAAATATCAATGATAAAATAAGAATCAGATTACATTACCCATAACATCATTATTCCGCTTCAGTCAACCAGACAGTCAATACGTTATCTCTTCAGACTCTGTGCCCAAAGGCCTAGGCATGAATTTTCCCATCATTCACCAACAATAATATGCATTTGGAAATAGGTATAAACTACTCAGTTAAGCCTAGCCTACCTGAACGGCAAGTAGCTGCTGTAAAAGTCTTAACACAAACTTCTGGCTCTATGGAGGTGAATCCTAATAGAATGTTGGCCTAGAATTCATGGGTTTTACCCTATTCACGCGAAAATCCTTCCTACATATGGCTCCCAAGCTTTGGAGTAGCGTAGCAGGGTTTTTGGAGCAACTCTCACTCTTTTTGCAACTGAAGAGGAGGAGTCCAATATAAAATCTGTGTTTTCTAGCTGCTAGTCTCGTCACCCTTCTATAGCGACCTGCCAGCCACTACAATGGTGCTGCTATAGCGGTAAAATTCCCTCTATAGAAGGATGATGTCAGCCCAACCATATTTCAAATTTCGAAAATCTTTTATCGTGTCATCCCAAATTAACTTAATAGCGTATTTCCATAATTCTCGCAACCCACAACAAAAAAACCTTTTTAATAATGACTGAACAGGTCATTATATTACTAAACCTCATCCTTTACATTATGTTAAATTGGAGATTCCACTATTACCTAACAACCCTTACATTTAGTCAGTACCAGTTCTGAGAACCCACCTGTAATCTAATTATCTAAGGATTAACAACAATAGCATAAACATAAACAAACCAATTAACAGGTCAATATTACTCATAACAGTAATTTTCCACCCCACACAACAAGGTTTCATACATTTTATCCATCCAAACATTGTGCTCGAGGGCCTAAGCATACAATCTCCTATCAATCTACATCATGTAATGCTTTTTCAACCCAGGTCTAAACTACTCAGTTAAACCTAGCCTACCTAAACACCAAGCAACTGCTACAAAAGTTTGAATGCAAACTTTGTCTCTGTGAAGGCGAATTCTGACGAGAAGTCAATATGGTCTCCATGGGTTTTTACCCTATTCGAGTGGAAATCCCTCTCCTCCATTGCTCCCAGTCTATGAGGCACCCTAGGAGGTTTTTTAGAGAAAGCCTTATCCTTTTTGCAACTGAAGAGGAGAAAATAAAATTATAAAATCTGTTCTGGGTTACTAGTCCCATCATCCCGAAATAGCGACTTGTTGCCGCTACCACGATGGTGCTATAGTAGGATTATGCCAGCCTAAATACTAAAAAAATTATCGTGTCACCCCATATTAATTTGAGTGCGTATTTTAAAGTTTCCATAACTCACAACGAGATATCTTTTAATAATGACTGAAAACATTATTACATTCCCCAAACTCTATATATCTTGGTGCAACCAAGATGTATCATGACTTGAGACAGCTCTATTGGTGGCCTTTGAATAAAGAGAGATACAATAGAGTATGTGGCCAATTATCATAACTGTCAGCAGGTGAAGTACAAACATCAAAGGCCTGCAGGTTTGCTTCAAAGGATACCTATTCCTGAGTGGAAGTGGGAGAGGATTGCTATGGATTTTGTATGGTTCTTTCTAAGACCTTGGGACAGTATAACTCGATCTGGGTCATAGTGGACATGCTAACAAAGTCCGCTCATTTCCTTCTGGTTAAAGTGAGTTATAACTTGGAGCAGTTAGCCAAGATATATGTCAAGGAAGTCTTGAGATTAGATAGGGTGCCAATATCCATCATATCCAATAGAGGTACGCAGTTTACCTCTAAATTTTGGCACAAGTTGCATGAGGAATCGGGCACCAAGCTTGATCTTAGTACTGTTTTTCATCCTCAGACTAATGGGTAGTCTGAGAGGACCATTCAGGTACTTATGGATATACTACGAGCATGTGTGGCTGATTTTGAGGGTCATTGGGATAAGTTCCTACCATTGTGTGAATCTCTTACAACAACAGTTATCACTCTAGTATCGACATAGACCCATTTGAAGCACTTTATATGAGAAGGTGTAGATCACCTATAGGTTGGTTTGAGGTGAGGGATGTGAAGCCTTTGGGCACAGACCCGGTGAAGGAAGCCTAAGAGAAAGTGATATTTATTCAGGACAAGTTATAGGCAGCCTAAAGTAGACAAAAGGAATAGTCTGACTGCAAGGTAAGAGATATGTATGTCAAATTAGGTGAGCATGTGTTGTTAAAGGTGTCTTCCATAAAAGGAGTTATGCAATTTGGTAAGAAGGGAAAGCTTAGTCCTAGGTATATCAGTTTGTTTGAGGTTCTTGATGATGTGAGTCTAATAGCTTACAGGCTGGCGTTGCCTCCAAGTCTATAAGGGGTCTATCCGGTGTTTCATGTTTCCATGCTTAAGAAGTACCATGGGGATGACGGCACATAATTAAGTGGGACTCAGTTTTACTTGACAAGAACCTTTCTTATAAGGATGAACCGATAGCGATTCTTGACCAAGATATTCAAAAGTTGAGGACTAAAGATATTAGATCAGTAAAACTCTAGTGGAAGCACTATCTAGTTGAAGAGGACACTTGGGAGACTGAGGCGGATAAGCACGATAAGTACCCTCACTTGCTTGAGGATTCATGTATTGTCTTTGATTTATTTTACTCTATTTTCTTGATTTATCATTTGAGAATGAACGATGGGTAAATTGATATCTATTGTAATTATCATTTTCTATTCTTATGGTATAGTCTAGCATGCCAACATTCGAGTTGAGATTCTCCCCAAATAAAGTGTTAGAAATTTTAGGCTAGGCTAGTCTTAGATGAATTCCAACTGTGATATGGTCTAGATAAATTCAGTAATGGATAGGTCAATTTATAAATAATTCAAGACCATAGTATGATAGCTAAGAGGCTAAAGAGTTTGTAGAAACTTTTGTAAGTTAATTTGGGTTAGTAGAACTCTGGATATCACATTTGACATAAAGGGGTTAGTTAGGGATGTCAATATCTGGAAGTATATTACAAAACTGACAAAAAATTGAGATTGTCGAACTTTCTTCCTCACCTAGGCCACTATGGCAGGAGATAGGCTGCTACGGCAGACCCTCTATAACATGAATATTTTTTGCTACAGTGGAGGTCATCTTGGGTCAACCCCACCATAGCGGGATGATCCTGTTATAGCAATTCTTCTATAGTGGGAATCAAATTGCTATAGCGGATTACGCGCTATTAAATGCAGTTTTAGACTTTTAAAATATTATTTTTATTCCACCTTCTTTCTAGAACTGGAAAAGGCGATTTAGGGTGAACTTCAACAGTTTTCAGCTAAAATCCATCGTTGAAGTAAGTTAACCACCCATTTAATTAGTTTTTTGTTGGTTAATTCATAGAATCACTAGAATTTGATTGTGGGGGAGGATTTGACTTCACCTAGGCTGATTTTCTAGTGTAACTTAGTGAAAATAAGGTGTAATCCTTGGTGTTTTATTATGGATGGATAATTCACAGTTACATGCTTAGAAATCTTTATTATAACCTTGAATTTGGTATAATTAAGGTTGAATGAATGTAGAAAACTCTAGAATGAGGGAATGATCATGATTTTTGGCCTTGAGGTTATGTGATTAGGTTATAATCCTTCTATTTGTTAGGTTGTTTATTGAATGGTGATTACCTAATTATTTTTAGACCACAATCAAGATGAAATTTCAAGAAAGGGTAAGGCTCAAGGTCATTAAAGCAGTGCAAGGCTTTGATTAAGGTAGGTGATGGTTGAATTATAGTTGAGACTCAATTTAGTTGATGTGTGTATGTTAATTGCCTCTTTGTTTACTTGTTGTAATGCATGATGTAAATGTTAACTGGTTGAATAATATTGTAAGTGTTTAATCACCTGAAATGAGATTGTGTAAAATTTAGCAATCAACCCAGTTCACTTATGAAACCTTCGACAAACACAGTCAACCATGCATAATTAAACCCGTACCAGACGTGGTACCCGAGCCAACCAATATAGAACTTGAACCACACATGGTACCCAAGCCAACCGTTAGTATCCCATACCAGATGTGGTACCTAAGCCAACTGAATATATATCCCATACTAGGCGTGGTACCCTAGCCAATCAATATGTAACTTGTACCAGGCATGGTACACGAGCCAACAAAATGTCACACAAATCCAACAATCAACAAACAATGAACAAAAGCATACTTGTAAACCAACAAGCAACAAAACCAAGTTCATTTCACAAGATTGATAATCGGATAATTAGACATTAATCATCTTATTCCCTAAGCATGAAAACACACACAATACTAAGCAATAGTATATGAACACATATTGCATATTGGGGAAAATAATAACCATCACCTACCCCAACCCCAGGTACATAACTCAATCTTGAATCCCATCCGAAGACTAAATCCCCATTCACCCCCCTTTTGACACATAACCAGTAGCTACATCAATTCCGGACTATTGCTAAGATATATACAACATGGGAAAGACCTCCCCTAACCTTGGTAATTAAACCATTCTTGCTATTCTACTCTTTTATACCAAATCATTTCCGAAGACTCCCTTTTTACTAGCCATTTGACTATCCCAAGTATTTTTTATTCCCAGAACCTTCTCGACACTCTAGTCCCGGAATTCTATCATCATACAACACATAATAATAATAAACATCCCGATATAAAAATACATCACCCCGACATTATCAATCCCTAATCAATAAACCAACCAAACTATACAATGTTCCTCCAGACTCCGTGCCCGAAGGCCTAACATGAATTCTCCTTTCCGTTTATAACAACAATATGAAATGGAAATAGGTCTAAGTCTACTCAATGAAAAGAACCTAGCCTACCTGCACGCCAAGAAGTTGTACCACGCATATTTTGGCTCCATGAAGGCATTTTTTAACAGATGACAAGCTCAAAATCCATGGTTTAGCATCCTTTTAGCCAGAATCTCCCCTCCCTATGGCTCCCAAGCCTTGGAGCAGCCTAGGAGGGTTTTTGGAGTAACCCCTATCTATTTTTGGGGCTGAAGGGGAGAGAAAGAAGTTATAAACCCATTTTTGGGTTTTTTGGTCGTGTCCTTCCGCTATAGCAGCCTAAATACCACTATAGCAGCACCGTCGTAGCGGAGACGCCCGCTATAGCGGGTTGACTGCCTTTGACTTCCACTATAGAGGGAATTTCTCTGTTATAGCGATCATCACCATAGCACAGTGTCAACCGCTATGACACGGGGAATTTCTCTGTTATAGCGATCATCACCATAGCACAGTGTCAACCGCTATGACACGGAATAGAACCTCAAAAAAAAATCCAAAATATCCCATTTCATAATACACTTCAAATCTTGACGTCCTCAACTAACCCTTTCACGTCAACTTTGATATCGGGAGTTCTACTCACCCGGATTCACTTCCAAAAAGTCCTATGGACTCCTTAATGTCATAGCTAATAGAAAATCTAGCTCAAACTTAGACATTTTACCCAATCCCTTCCCAGATTTCCCTTGACCTTACCTTGCTCAGAATTCATCCAAGACTAGCCTAGCCCAAAATTTTCAACTCCCCAACTCGAAAGTTTTCTAACCCATTTCTTTGCATGAATAACTCACCCATAATGAGGTTCCTTTTAATAACTACTGAATAGGTCATTACACTTTTTAACATGCATTTTTCTCTTTCTATAAGCAGTGAATTTTGCTGAGCAAACCTCCTTATAGTGGCCATTTTTACCACAATGAGTACACAACCAGTTGTCAGGATTGGATACATAGTTGATGTGGGGATTATAAGAGGGGCTTGTTTTTTGACAGCCAAGACCTTGACTTGTATTTTACCTCATATTCTCAGATGAATTAAAGCTTCAGAGGAAATAGTCCACTTGAGGGCCTTTTCTAAATCAGTTTTAAGACAGGTCAGGTCCCTCTCAAGCTCCTTATTTCTTTCAAAAGAAAGTGTGAGGTTTAGTTTGGGCTTGTTCAACTTTGCCTCAAGTTCAAACTGGATCTCGCTTCCATTTCCCTTTTCTTTAAAACTATTTTGAGAAATATTCTTTATTTTTTCATTAGAAGCATCATTTTTGGAGGTAAGAATAGCAATCCTTTCTTCTAGTTTAGAAATTTTGCTAGTCATGGATGTTTTTTCATCTTCAAAATAAACAAGAATACTATTTTGCAAATCCCTTTCCTTAGAAATATTATAATATTCATCAATAAACACATTTGCTAAAGAGCGTAACTTCAACTTAGAGTAATCTTTAAGATTTTGTTGAACATCACGAAAGGTTACCTCTTCTTCTTCTTCATCATCATTTGATTTTTCCATAAGAGAAAATAACTAGTCAAAGCTTGAAGACTCATCTTCATCAATAATCATGGAAGCATCTTCCAGAGCTTTTTCAACATCCAAATAACTGGATGTGTCTCCCCATGTAACTAAAGATTGTTTGTCTATATTATCTGTAACTGCTCTTTGTTTGAACTTATAAGGGACCCGATCCTTCTTCCTTCCTTTCTCTGAATTGTTCTTGATGTACTCCTTGTATTCAAGCTTATGGAGAGGACAGTTTTTTATGAAATGACCAGGCTTCCCATACTTATAGCAGCAGTCATTTCTATTTGTACGCTTTCTTGTGTTCCTGTTTCTAAGAAAACCTTCATTCCTTCTTATCATTCTCTAAAATCTTCTAGTTGTAGATTTTCCTTCTTCCAGATTTGGTGGATCAACCATTAGAAAGGATCCTTTCTAGGTGTTAACCTTTTAAAAATAACCCGCTCTGATACCACTTATTGGCTTGTATGCATCCGCCACCATTCAAGGGACCAGGTCCTTGACTGAATATAATAACTGCGGACAAAAGGTAAAACACAATAATATGGAAGGTAAAGAACACACAATATTTACGAGAAAATCTTCTTGCTCAAGGGAGTAAAACCATGACCTACCACGTAGGATTTTTACCAACAATTTCACTAAGACAAGAGCGATGTCGGATTACAGACTTCAATAATCCTAAGATTAACCTCTTAACCCCAACCTCTTGTAATAGCTCAACACGAGCCTCACTATAATACCTCTATTGTAGCCCTACCATCAACTAACTCTAGTTGACAGCAACTTGGCTAAATCTAGCCTTTTGTAATCTAAGGAATTTAACTCTAAATCTCTTCCCCCTTGCAATAACTCTATTACAAGACTTCAATGTAATAACTCTATTGCCTTCTAATCGGATCAACTAACTCTAACAGATACAAACTCATAACAGAAGATTAGACATAATCAAAACACCTACACAAACTTCTCAAAATGAGGAGTAGGTTTATAATGAAAAGAGCAAAAGATAAAGACTCAACAACCTAGACCTAAAGACATATTTAGTTGCAGCAAGCTGGTCCCTTGATTATTGAAGCTTTGTCTTGTTGGAACTTTGTGGCTTTGCAGATGAAGAGAGGCAATTTTTGTGTGTGCGAAAGCTGGGTTTTCCTCCTACATAATGATGTATATATGTGGAGCAAATGAGAGGGAAAACCTTGAAGCCTTAACCATTGGACAAGAGCAAGGACCGCAACAATTCTGCTGGAGTGCTGCAGTACTGGTACTGGTGCAATGGCAGCAGCTTTACAAGTGTAAGGGTTGACTGCGAGAGAGAGAAGGACCTGATGTGTACCTGGTCCCTGTACCTTGTCCCTCATCAGGTTTGTCAATCATCCGAACAGAACCATAGTAGTTTCATCAATTCCCTTTGGATGAATACTCTCTCTTATATCTTTACAGCTGTGGTAGTTTACTCGGATATATAGATCGACATCTGGCCCCTACTAAATAAGAAACCTTAGCAACTTTTCTTCAGCTCTGTCATGGTTGACAACATCTTTACAGTTGTGGACAGTTGTGAGAGTGACTCGTATGGATCGGCCTAGTGCGCGTATCTGGTCCTTATGAAATAAGATCTCTCTGAGAAATAGTTCCTCTTGAATGATCATTTAAATTATATAACGTGTTCCCTTGTTCCCCTGAGATCTTGATTCTCATGATCTCCTTGAGATCGGCGTGGTGCATGTCTGGTCCCTCAACAGGTTTGTCAAATCATCAAAACAAAGCATAGTACCGTAGTAACTATACATCATCATATGATTTTACTGAGATTATTTGCTATGCACTATCACTTTCTTCCATATATTGGTAAGGACTTTCTCTGTAGGGTAAAACCGAGGAGTGGGTTGATGATCTTACTAGAAATTTAGCTCTCCACACTCACTGCTTGTGCAGATCGATATACTAGTATTGTTGTTGGACATCATTGATCATCATTTGAGGCCACTTTCCAGTTTGTTGAGGTGAGGCAATTATAGTATATGCCTAGTGGGTGCTATGTTATAAATTTAAGCTTTTAGTTTTATGGGCTACGTCCCTTATCCTTTGTAAGATCCTTGGCATTGTAAAAGGCTTTTGGCCTAAAATTTGACTTTTATACTGTTATGTTTATTCCGCTGCTTTTGAATACGTATCCTTTATGCAGGGGCGGAGCTATATTGTGTTAAGGTGGTCAGATGAACACCCTTCGTCGAAAAATTATACGAGGTATATAGGGAAAAATGCTACTCGATAGGTTATATATTACGTTTTGAACACCCTTGACACAACTGGATAAAGTAGTCCAGCGGTAAAGGTTGTTCATTTAACACACTAGTGAGGCTTTGTACGCGAGTTCAAGTCCCAGTAGCTTCGGTTGTTTTCCTGATTTAATTTTTTAAAAGAGCAACACACACCGTCAACCTCACTTGAAACAAAATTAGTCCTCTTTTATGCTTTCCTACAGCTATTTTTTCCCGAAACTGTTAATTAAATAAAAAGCAATTTTGTGTTATAACAGTTAGTAGTAAGTTTATTGTTTTTTGAATTGTTATTATCAAATAATCTTCAATGATTGACCTACAACGTGAAAATATCTAAAAAGAATAAAAGTATCAATAGTCAATTGAATTCTCAATCAAATGTGTCGTTGAAAATCTTTTACTTTTCATTAAATTTATTAAATAGAACTTAAATGTAACTCTACAACTCTATCAAAATCGAAATGTTCCACAAAAGAAATTTTAAAAAAATCTCGGCTGGTTTTACTCTCCATTAGTCCATTCTTCGTATCTCACTACTATCATTGTCGTCGTCAAAGGCCGGCCGACGAAAGCTTAAAACCTAAAAATAATTTATTTCTAGACTGAACACTCTTCTCTTTTCTTTTTTTTGCTTCCTCCATTCACTTCATATTAAATTAAATATGTTCTCATTAGAACTAAATATTATTCATTCTAATTTAAAAAAATTGGTGCATCCGTTCATTAAGACAAAGTCAATTATTAATATTGTGTAATTTGATTTTAAATTTTTTTGGTGCATTCGTTCATTAAGAAAAAGTCAATTACTAATATTGCGTAGTTTGGTTTTTAAATTTTTAGTGCACCCATTTTTCAAAAAAGAATAAATTACTTATCCAATATTGAACATCTTTCGTGAAATTTCTGGCTCCGCCACTGCTTTTATAATATGATTTTGTTCTATTTTTTGGCTTCTCATCGTGTTCGATACCAGCATTGGAGCCTGACTAATTTGGATTTGCATCTCGTAGAGCTCATTTAGGGGAAGCGCTCCCTACCAAGAATTTTTTCATATTCAAGACTTAAATTTTAGACCTCTTATTAAGGGATGAGCAACCCCATCCTTCGGTGGTATTTTATTTTGAACAATGTGTTGGAAATGATAATTTATGTGTGAACGGTTTGCCTAATGGATAGTAGCTCATTGGGTGCTAGTCCCAGCTCATAAAACTGGGTCGTGACAATTACTAAGGACAAATTTGTCAAGTTATAAAATTTTCATATTAATAATAAATAGGTTACAAGAACTGTTACAAAGAAATCAAAATAAGGGAGGTAAGTACAATATCGTTAATCATGAGGCATAGGGAAGGTATATATATATATATATATATATATATATATATATATATATATATATATATATATATATTTTGTTACTTTAAGTTTTAATGTTTAATGTGATTCTAGTTTTTGTAATTTCAAATGGTGAATTTCATATTTTAATTCTTATGTAATGCAAAGTATAATCACAGTTTGATTTAGAGCTTGTTTGGAGATGATTAAAATCTGATCAAATCAGATTTTAATCATCTTTTTAGTTTTTTCAGGTGTTTCGTAAAGTAAAAAATAATTAAAAAAAGCTAAAAATTGATTAAAAAAAATTAAAAGCTAAAAGCTGGACTCTCCTAACTTTTTACTTTCAGCTTAAAAAAAATTTTAAGTTTGACCAATACATTTATCCTTTTATCCCTTATTATTTTCTCTAATTTCAATACTACCCTCACTTTTCAGTCTAAAATGTATGGAAGCGCTCTCTTTTCTCTCACTTGTATCCCGTTTCTCCATCTTTCCCTTTCTCCTACAACAAAAAAGTGTTTAACAGCACTTGTTTACCAAACACATTGACAACTTTTTTTTCAATTTCAGATTTTTTATCCAAACACTTATCTACTTATTTATAAGCACTTATTTTCAGTTTTTAATCACATTGTTTAAAAGCTATTTTTTTTAAACAAATCCAAACAGGCTCTTAATTAATAAATGCACAAGGTTAGGGGCTTAGAAAAGTATAATCACAATTTTATGTTAGAACTAAAATTTGATTGTCATTTAACTAATCTTTAAAAAACAAAAAGAAAGTAAACAAGATGTAGAGTAGATCCAATATCATTCTTATATAGGTTCCAAATTTTGTCGGCAGAGTGAATTTGTTCCAAACTATAATATTTAATATTTTAGAACAACAAGAAACTTGTTTATTGCTTCTTCTTTCACTGTATATATGTACTGTTTCAATTTGTGGATGCTAATTAAATGACACATTTAAAACAATAGTAGCTATGCAAATACTTTTATGATAAAAAAATTTAAAGATGTATGCAAAAGTCATAAAATATCCATAATATGAACCTGATTAGTATTTATTTGGTTAGTTATGGGGTGAAAGAATATGTAACTCAATAATATGGAGAGAGAGAAATACAAATACTTTGTTTTGATTATAATTAATTAAAGTATGAACATAAGAAGTTCAAGCTGCATTGAATTTCTTAGTCAATGGTATTTATTTCTGCTGTAAACTAGATGGATTTGACTAAACTCATGCTGGTCCAAATTTATTAGGTTAGGAACATAGTAGATTTTTTCTTTGATTGTAGCCGCAATGTTGAGCATGTTTACAAGGGAGGAAGCACAATTAATTGTTCAACTACTATATTTTATTAGACCAATGTGTGGTTGCAAAGAGGTATATGATCCTCCTATTATTCTTCTTTTCCTTGATATATTTTCTAATAAAGGAAAAGAAAAGGAGAAGCTTACACATAATAGAGCTCTAATTATATTTTTTATAGACATTTGAAGTATAAGAAAAGTCATATTTGTTTTTTACTTTTACAAATAAGTTATATTTGTCATTCGTTATATTTTTTTCAATATATTTACCCTTTTTATTCAATTTTAGGGTTACATTCGCCCTTGTACTCTCAAATAAAATCATGACGTTAAATCCTTGTGTCTTCAACATAGTTGCGTTTTTCATCAAACTTTAAGATTATATTTGTTCTTGTACTCTAAAAAAGTCATATTTCCCCTATTGCGTTAAATACATATGGTCACCAATGAAAAAAGGAAAAACAAGAAAAATTACTCCTAACAATATTAATTGACATATATAAGTTGAACAATACTTGTTGAGTTTAAGTTATATACATTGTAATAAAATTATTCATAACAAATTCGATATGAAAACCTAAAAAATCAGGTAAATAATGAGCTGATTAAATTATATTAATATGATAAAATTATTTTTAACATTAATTTATATAAGTTAAAGTACGTTTAATTTTCAAATATGGATGGCATAAATAAATTTCACTTTTAGATTATTTTTAATAGAAAGCTACAGCTAATTATAATCTTTAATGAGTGGGATAAACTTAACCTTTTGTTATTTCACTATAAATAAAATTGGTGGAACAATTATTACTCTATCGCAATACAAAACTTGAATTTTAGTTTGGATGAGATTTGAGTGGTGAAATCGTATTCATCGTGGATGAACAATGAAATTTTTAAGTTTTAATTTTTTAGTGGGTCGGGTGGGCAAGTTAAAAGAGTTTAAATTGGTTAGTAGATTTAGTTGAAAAAAAAGTGTCACGTAGGTGCCAGTGTCGCGTAGGCGCCACATAGAAAAATTAAGATGGAAAATGAGAATTTAACGCAGTAGGAATAAATATAATTTTTTAGAGTACAAGAGCAAATATGACCCAAAAATTTTGAATGAAAAGGGCAAATATGTTGAAGATATGGAGATTTAACGTTATAGGGGTAAATATATTTTTTTAGAGTAGGGCAAATATGACCTTAAAGTTGGATGGAAAGGACAAATATATTAAAAAAGTATAACTAATGAAAAATACTTTCTCCGTCCATTTTTACTTGTTCAATATATTAAAATAGTTGTCCAACTTTATTTGTCCAGTTTGAAAAATCAAAAGATAACTTATCATTTTGTGTCTATTTTACCCTTGCTATTAAATAGGAGTATTCATTTTTCCAAGATTCAGATGACTTATAATTAATAGGGAAGATACAATAAAATTACACTTCTATTTATTGTTTCTTAAGAGGTGTGTCAAGTGAAGAGTTAATTCCCTATATGGTCACTCAAGTATTGAGAAGATCCCACTAAAGTCATTTTTGAATTTTTCTTCTGTTATATGATCATTCAAGTATTGAGAGATTCCACTAAACTCACTTTTGATTCTTTTTTCCCTAAATGGTCATTCAAGTATTGGGAAGATTTCATTAAAAAAATTTAGAATTTTTTTTCTATAAAGTTATCTAACTATAACTAAGAAATTTTAGTTGGTATGCCATGTCATAATAATTTCTTATGTTTCATGCTATGTAGAATAAGACTTAGACTAATTTTGGATACAAAATATTGAATCTAACCGTTTAGTTTTAAGTATATGTCAACTTAAGTGCTAAATCATTTTTAAAATAAAGTTTTATTATTCTAACGAGGATGATTTTTGGTGTAATTACTAATTAATTTGAGTATAGAAATAAAATTTAGCTATCTAATTTTATGAATATCAATCAAAGATGCGTTGAAAAAATACTAATGACTCACTTGTATCTCCAACCTGATATGAAATGAATCAAATTTTTGATGTATTGCAAAGAAGCAACTTGCTTTTATGTGTATTTTATGAAATTTTAAGACTCCTGTCAACTAATTATTTTTAAAAAAATATAATTTCATTTGTAATAATTTTTATTCAAGCATCTAAGAGATGAATTATTTGATTTGTAGGAATATAAAAATTCACTCTCAAAATTAACAAGAACATTTATTTTCTATAGTCAAATTATTTAGTAATGCTTCAAAAATTATCCTCCCTTATCCCGGTCATACGTCGACTCTCTATAACCTTAGACTCTCCAAGTCTACTCATCTTGCCTCACACTAGAGATACCTTACAACTGTCAGCCCTATTGCCAATTAGTCAGTTATCCCCGTCAGTAAATCATTCACTTTAACTCAAGATCCTAAGTCAGTAATCCGGACCCGCATCCCTTAGCCAAGTCAATAAACTACTCGTAAGACTCCCAGTAAACAATTCGACTTAACAACCATGAACGACATGTCCCAAACTACAAGTGCAGATCACATGCAATTTTATCACATCCTTCAGGTTTTCGGACCGCCTAAGGATTCCTAGGACATCATCTATAGCGTTCAACATGCAATCTCGATTTACTCAAGAAAATATCTTAGCACTTAAACATATCAATCCAGAAACTTATGAATCAACATATAATAATATCATCACAATAAATAAGCCCGATTCACTCATGAAATCAACACCCATAACAATAATTAAATCCGTATCAGGTGTGGTACCTGAGCCAATCATAAGTGAATCTGTATCAGGCGTGGTACCTGAACCAATCAATGAATAAACCTGTATCAGGCATAGTACCCGAATCAATCATAAATCTGTACCAGGCGTGGTACTCAAGCCAACGAAAGAATCACAAATATCACAGCAATCACAACCACAATGAATAACATATTGCACTTGTACAACTAATAAGCATTTAAAACAAGTTCATTGCATGAGATTGACACTTAAGATATCACTAACATTTATTTTTTTTCCCCTAAACATACATGATGCAAGTAATACTAATGAGACAGTTATTAAGCACACATTATATATTTAAAATTACAACAACCATCACCGACCACAACATGTATGATTCATTATTCTAGCCTTGATGACCTGTCCGAAGACTAACCCTCGACTTGTTCAATTAATTAAGCACATTAATTCATATACCTCGAATCCTAGGCTTATTCAGGAATACACATGCATCCACAGAAAATCCATCTCCTAATACCAAGAGCCTAGTACCTCCTAGCTCATCATGTTCCCCTCATTATACCAACCCGGGAAATTCACTATGACCTAGCAACCCTTACAATTAATCAGTACTAATTTTATGAACCCACTCATAATTCGATTATCTGAGGATTAATAATCCTAACTTCAACAATAAATCAAGTACAGAGTTAACATTACTCATAACAGTAAATTCTCATCCCATCCAGCAAGATTAAACAAGTTTTATTCATTCAAACACCGTGTTCGAGGGCCAAAGTATGTAATCTCCTGTTAATCTACATCATGTCATGCAGTTCAATCTGGGTCTAATCTACTCAATTAAACCTAGCCTACCTAGACGTCAAGCAGTTGTTATAGAAGTCTGAACATGAACTTTGACTCCGTGGAGGTGAATCCTGATGAGAATTAAGCATAAAATCCATGAATTTTACCTCATCTGAGTGGAAATCCCGCCTCCCCATTGCTCCCTGGCCACGAGGAACCCTAGGAGGGTTTTTGGAGTAAGCCTCATTCTTTTTGCAACTGAAGAGGAGAAGTCAGAAATATAAAACTCGTAGTCTGGGGTTATTGATTTCGTCAGCCTATTATAGCAGTCTGTTAGCTACTACCACGGCAGCGCTATAGCGGAATAACGTTAGCCGGAGCAAAATTTTAAATTTCATAATTTTTATCGCGTCATTCTAATTTAATTCGAGAACATATTCCATAAGTTCCCGTAGCCCATGCGAGATGCCCTTTTGATAACGACTGAACAGGCCGTTACACTTATTTGTGAGAGTAAAAGGATAAATATAAACCTTTCTATTTTAAGTAATTATTTTTCGTAACAAGACTTTTAAATTTTGTGGCTATTTAGGAATATGTGGATCCCTTTAGCTTAGGCTTTTATTTTGGTTTTTCCCCTCCCAATTTTTCCAGTTTTCTCTCTTAGTTTCACCATCTCCTCCACCCGCCTCTCTTAATTTCGTTGTTGCGAGCCATTATTTTGTTGCTGTTGTGACGGATTAGGTGAAGAGAACTAGAAACTCCACTAAAAGCTTTGAAAAACTTGAAGACATGAAAATGGATTTTGATGATTTTGTGGTATTAAAATTGACATTGGGGTTTGTTCGGATCTTGATAGGGAAGTTGTTTAAATTTCACATTATTTGGATAAGTTTTTGAGTATTTCTGATTGATGAATTTGAGCATTAAACGAAGAATGGAGAAGAAGGTCGGCGTGTTATACATGACATACACGTGACACACATATGATATACAAGTATATATTATGTGTATATCTTATACATATCTTACGTATATCATGTGCATCAATATTATATACTTGACATGCATATGATGTACAAGTGACATGCATGCGACTACAATGTTCTTTTTCAACCTCAAAGTTCAATCTAGAATTCGAATCAAAACTTCACCAAATCATTCCAACGAGAGATAAAACTCTTCAAGATGTTCCCAAGCTTTTGGAACAAGAACCAATGAAAAATGATTCTGACTTGCGAACCTGACTTTCAGCTTCGAAACTTCAAAATTCATGAATAGCGGCTAACTCTAGTTCTTTACATTTCAATCATCAAAACACTAGTCAATCACATGCTTAAACTTTATTTAATAATTTCCAATAATTTTTAAGCTCAAAATAAGATTTCAACCGTCCAAAAACAAAGTCCTCAGCCGCAATTTTTATATGGGGTAAAAATGAATTGGGCCGGCTAGATCAACTTAGACTGCATCAGAGTAGGCTTAGCTCACAACACCACTATCTCGAGAGCACGTTCGACACGAAGGAGTTCTTTCTCGGGAGAAGGCAAGGTAACCCGAGAAGTCCAGCGACAGTGTAAATACACAAAGGACAGATAAAAGAATGGAGTGTCAAAATTTACTGTTGTGCGAGCAACATCCGGCAAAAATTGTGTCAGACACAACATATTAAGATGGCATCTTTTAATTGCTCATGAACAAGTAACGGCCTTCCATTGGACACAATATTATGGGTCTAACAGGTCAGTGATATTCCTTTTACACTAAGGAACGATTTGTACCTTATAAATAGAGACCCCTCCCTCATTGTAACGAATCTACTCTTGGCTAGCTCAAAACCTATATATAATAAAATTTATCTTGCTTGGTTCTTAGGCTTGTTGTGTATTTCCTTAGCTTTTCTCTTAGTTCTTACTATTTTATTGTTGTTACGCTGCTTATTTACTGCTCTCGGCCACGCTCGCTCATAGATAGGAGGACCGAACACCTCGCCGGTGTCTCAGATTTGTTTTTTATCTTTGTTGTGTTGATTTACTGTATATTCCATTTACGATTAGTTCCTTTTGCAAAATTACGTCCCTAACAACGAAGCTAAAACTGTAACGCATGCTCTTGACCCATAAACAAATCTAACTGTCCCAAATCGGCGGTAAACAACTTTAAGTTTTCAGGAGATCTTTAGCTTAGTTCTTCAATGGTGTTTCTTAATGGATTGTTCGAATTTTGTGAAAATCTTAGAGAAAATAAGATGAAAGAAAAGATCTTTAAAATCCCTAATTTTGTGAATTTATTGAAGATTGTACATTATGTGAAGATTTAGTTGTTATGTTGTGAAAGTAGAATAGCGTATTTGAATATCATAAAATGTCTACTTGTACTATGAGTTATTGTAAAATATGAATTTTATGCTTACTTATACTATGATTTAAATCTTAATGCTATTTATACTATGAGTTATTGTAAATTTAAATGCCTACTCGTACTATCAGTTATTGTAAAATATGGATTTCATTTCATACATCTCAGTAATGATCCAAAAAATAAATTATGTCCTTGAGAGTTTAAATAGTTTTCCTTTATGTCAACTTAAGATATAAATAATATTGGAAAATTTATACAAAATGATCAGTCGGCCAAATTGTTTACTAAAACTTTGTTACCCCTTGCTTTTTCTTCTTCCTGTTTCTTTTTCTTTTTCTTCTTCGCCTTAATTATTATTATTATTATTATTCTTTTTCTTCTTTTAAAAAAAATTGATGTACCGTAAACATGAATTATTTTAAGTGAATTATATACCAAAAGACTCAAAATATCGAGAGGAGCTCATATCTAAAATTTAAGACTGTTTAGAGGAGATTTTGAGTTGGTCGGGATTGAAAGAACTTGTTTGAAGAGGTTGTATTAATGGTTGAAAGCTTTGTTGTTTATTATGCTTCCATTTAAAGACTTAATGACTGGAAAAAAAAGTTTGATACACTTGAACACACTATTTATACAATATCGGTACATATTTTTACACCATTTATATAGTATTGATACATGTTTGTGCACTATATATACAATATTAATACACGTTTATACATCATTTATACAATTTTGATACATTGCATAACTTTTATACAATATCGATACACATTTATACACTATTTATACAATTTTGATACATTACATAATTTTTATACACTATCGATATATTACATATACATTACATATACATGCGGCTATCTTTTGTATTTTTTTTTTGTGGCTAGTTCATTTTTTGGCTATTTTTTTTGTAAAGAAAACTTAGCTATATTTTTTGTAAACTAATTAATTTATTATATATATTTAAAATTATCCCAATATTTTTTGTACTTTATGTATTCAATATCATTGTATGCCCTAATCTTTGTGTCCAACTAAACTCGAATAATAATGTAAATTGAGCTTTTTTTATTGATAAATGATATTTTACATCATACAAAGTGGAGCATGCGTTAGAGTAGTTGATATTTTTTCTTTTTCATTTTTACCTGTTCGTGATGATTTTGCATTCACTTTAAAAAATAATAAATAAATAATATATTTTATTATAATATCCATATTAAATGGTGTATCGTCTTAAGTCTTAAAAAAATAATTTAAAAAATAAGTAATTAATATTAAGAATAAAATATCTTGACATGCTAAAATTAATAAATAAAAGTAAAATTTAATTTTAATATAATAATTAAGTAAAAATAAACGAAGGATACTTCTTATCCATTTTCATTTTAAAACAATACGTCGGGTCATTTAATTCGAGGTACATGCATGAAAAGCACCAATATCTCTTGAAACATGAATCTAACGAATAATAACAGGGTTAGAGGGAATTGACCTATAGTCAACATAAACCTTCTCATATCGTGGTACTTGAACTAAAATGTATTCGACTTCTTCTAACGCTAGAAGACCATAGAAAGACACTGACCGAAACTTCTAAATCACAGGTTGAGATCGTAACTTGTTTTGGCTCTTCTCCATAGGTGATCTAAGAATTCTTCCTTGAGGTTACAAGTGAAGCTTATTTCTTGCGGTAGCCCCTTGGACCTTAGTCTTGCCCCCACCCCCCACCCCTCCTCCCCTTTGAAAACTGACTAATCAAACAAAGGGGGCTACTCCTTTCGTTTGACTTGGCACATCCTTTAATAAATAATAAATAAAATGATAATTTAACTATATCACTCTTTACTATGACAACTCCATTAGTTCATTTTTACTTGTCATTGTTTGACTTCACATACAGTATCGGAGTCAAAAATTTGATAAAGGGTGTGTAAATTTTCTTCTCAATTGTGCTAAGAGTGTGTAAAATTAAATATACACTCATAATAACTAATATTTAATCTTTGTACACTACATAATTTTTTGACGAAGGATGTGTATCGGACCACCCTTCGCCTAAGGTGTGGCTCCACCCCTGTTGGCACACCTCTTAAGAAGTACTCACTCCGTCCACCTTTACTTTTCAACTACACCAAAAACAGATATTCACAATTTTACTTGTCCAATTTCAAAAATTTAAAAAGATAATTTATTATTTTATACCTATTTTATACTTATTAAATAATAAGGGTAAATAAAATGGTAACCTATATATCTCTAAGTTTTCAAAACTAGACAAGTAAAAGTAAACATTTATTTTTAGTATAATAAACAAGTAAAAATGAAAGAATTAAGTATTTCTTAAAGAGTGTACCAAATCATATAATGATAAATAAAAATAAATGAAGAAAATAATAATTAAAAATATATAATAAAATTACTATTTTATTTATTGCAGTATTTATTAAGAAATGCTCTTTTAGTTCGAATACCACAATATGAGAAGGTTACTTTTTTTTTTGTTGTTGGAAAAAAAAAAGAGTAGAAAGTTACCTTGACTATATAGGTCAATTCCATCTAACCCATTTATTCGTTAGCTAGATTCATGTGTCAGGAGATATAGGTGCTTTGCATGCATGTATCTCGAAGCAATAGGAAGATAATCTCAGATAGCGTATGATCATTGATTGTCAAATATTTTTGGGAAATAATTTTTTGGTGAAATTTCCATATGTGTCTTGTCATAGTTTTTGAAAAATATATTTCACTTCTTATTTAAAGAAATATAAAATATAATTTATATTCATAAGTTATAAAAATTATTGAAAATATCTATAAGTTTAACACAAAATTATCATTTTTATAATGAATTAGATAATACATTATCTAAAAATTATAACACATTATTTTAATAAAATTAATAATGATATAATTACTATCAGCTATTACGTACAATTTGTCAGATTACAATTAATTACGAAGATCCATCTATGCAGAAAATAAATAATAACAACGTGTAGAAACAGACTATTCTTTAATTCTCATATTCTACGAACAATCTCTTTAATAAAAAAACGTTTAATGAGGATTGAGTAGATAAAATTATAGTTGGAGTCATAATTTCTGAACTTTTTTATAAAATATAAAGTTTAGGGTAAATTTTAAAATTTTAAAAGAATTCAAAAACAAGATTTTGGCCCCAAAATTATTATTTTCTAAATTTTGGGATCATGGAATTTTCATCAATTTTTTTTTATCAAAACTTGATAAATTTTATAAGCAAACAAATTTAACCAAATTTTTCTCAAAAACTATTTGCAGTATCTATCGACAAATGGGTTCACCCAATGGACCTCCCTCTAGTTAATTTGAAGGAAGTAATCAATTTATTAGAAATCTTTGATCATTTCAATTGTACTTCGAAGTTTATAATTTTTCTTTTAATTCATGAATGTAGAAACTCTTGTTGTAAGTTTGTAATTTACAAGTTTAAAATTTAAAATACAAATTTGAAAATTGTATTGAAAATCTCATAGATCAAAGATACACTTAATAAAACTTTCGGTGAAATATTGAGCCTTTGGGGTTTTTATTTTTTAATGTACGTCTAAATACAAAATCCAATACTTCAGTTTGGTTACTTGCAACTTACAAGGTTAATTATCTGAATTTTAAAAGGGAAAATTAAGCAGAATGTCAGCTCATCAAACTTAGTTACACTCAAAATAGCTCACTTTAAAAAAATACCCATTTATTAAATTAATTGGCCATTGACCATATTAATTTCGAAGCTCTTCGCGTTCGCTGCTTCCTTTCTTCTTTCTTATTTTCTTTCTTTCTCTTCTTCTCTTTCATTAGTGGTTTTTTCTCCATATTAAACCTTCTTCTTTGTCCTCTTCCTTCTTCTTCTTTCCTTCCTTCCTCCCCTTCCTCCTTCTTCTTCTTCCATTATGTTTTCTGGGCAGATTTAAAAAAGATAACAGAAAGAAAAAAATCAGAAGAATTATGATTGGAAAATTCTAATGGATCTTCGTTGTTACTAGTCGAAGTCGAAGATTATTGGTGCTCATCGGAGTTATGACGTAATATTATTGTTGGAGCTCTAGTTCGTTGATTTCGACGGAGCATCGATGTGGGTCTGTCTGTTTGGGTCTCGTCATGGTCACTAGTTTCTCTCCAGTTTGTTGGGAGCTTCATCAAAACCCATTTCAGTTATGAGGTTTTCATCAACAACAAGTTAATTGACAGTTATGAAAAATCAGGAATGTTAAAGTATGCCAAGAAGGTGTTTGATAAAATGCTTGAGAGAAATACCTTCACTTGAAATTCCATGATAAATGCATATATAGCATCAAGATTGATTTTTGAGTCTGAGAAACTGTTTTACTTAATGCCTAATCCTGATTAATGTTTGTGGAATTTGATGGTTTCTAGCTTTGCTCAATTTGAATTATTTGATTCGTCCATCGAGTATTTTGTGAGAATGCATAAAGAAGAATTTGTTTTGAATAGGCACTCTTCTCCTCTTCCTCTGTTTCCATGTGTACCCTAAAAAGGCCTGCTCTCAATTGCAACGAAGCGCCATGGCTTTAGAGAAAAAATTGAGCAAGCCAATGAGAAAAATCAAAGTCCAGAAGCTCGTCCTCACCATCTTTGTTGGTGAAAGTGGAGATCGTCTCACCAGAGCTGCTAAGGTCTTAGAGCAACTCAGTGGCCAAAGTCCTGTTTTCTCCAAAGCAAGGTATCCAGTGTGATCCTTTGGAATCAGACATAATGAAAAGATATGTGACTTTAACACTGAAATTCTGGCTTTTGTTTTGAAAATTTGTTCAAAGTTAAGAGATATGTGGTTAGGATTGAAAGTCCATGCTTGTCTGATCAAGAAGGGTTTTGATTTAGATGTCTATATAAAATGTACACTGATGAATTTTTATGGGAGGTGTTGTGGGACTGAAAGTGCTAATAAGGTCCTTAAAGAAATATCAATGCATGATTTTTTATTGTGGAATGAAGCCATTTTGATCAATTTGAGGAATGAAAAATGGGGTAGAAGGTCTACAAATATTTAGCGATATGCAAGCTTTACTTGTTAAGGCCAATAGCTTAATCATTTCCAAAGTTTTGCAAGCCTGTGGAAAATTAGGAGCTCTTGATGAAGGAAAACATATTGATAGGTATGTTATCTGATATGCCTTAGAATCGAATATACTGATTAGCACTGCGCTAATCAACATGTATGTGAAAAATGACTATCTCAAACTTGCTAGAGTAGTTTTTGATTCAATAGACAATCGTAATTTGCCTTGTTGAAATAGTATTATTTCGGGGTATATTGCACTTGGTTATCATGATGATGCGTGGGAGCTATTTCAAGAAATGAAAATTTACAACATAAAATCGAACATAATAACCTGGAACAACCCTTTATCTTATCATATTCTTTATAGATCATATCGAGAAGTTTTGGCAATTCTAAAGAGAACGCAGAGTGCTGGTTATCAGCCAAATTGCAACTGTATAACTAGTGCTCTTCAAGAAGTGAGTGAATTAAGATATTTAAAAATTGAGAAGGAGATCCATTGCCATGTTTTAAGAAATGGACTTTACTATGACCTCATATTGCAACTTCACTAGTAGATATGTATGTGAAGAATGACGATTTGACATCTGCTCAAAGCGGTTTTTGATTGTATGACAAACAAAAATATTTGGCATAGTATACTTGTTTTCAATTTGGCTTATGAGATGAATACAACATTAATATAAAAAAAGGTGCTTGTGCAGGGTTAACGGACTTGAGAATCGAAACTCAACTTCATGGCTCAGTTGCTAAATATGGATACATTATTATTCGATAAATATAGAATATCAATACATGTTTATACACTATTTATACAATATCGATACACATTTATACACTATTTATACTAGTTAATACATTACATAAATGTTACAATATCGATACACGTTTATACACCATTTATACAATATCGATATATATTTATGTATCATTTATACAATATCGATACATTACATATACACTACATAACTATTAATACAATATTGCTACATTGCATAACTATTTATACATCATATATACATGTGTATACACCATTTATACAATATCGATACAATTTATACATTATTTATACAATTTTGATATATTACATAACTTTTATACAATATTGATACACGTTTATACACTATTTATATAATTTTGATATATTACATAACTTTTATATATTATCGATACATTACATATACATTACATATACATGCGGCTATTTTTTTGTATTTTTTTTTTGTGGCTAGTTCATTTTTGGTAAAGAAAACTTGGCTATATTTATTGTAAACTAATTACTTTATTGTACATATTTGAAATTATCCCATTTTAAAATACAGATAAAAACTAATATAATTCTGAAGTTGCAAAAAGAAAAACCCCACCCGACCTAGGTTCATGTATTGGTGGGCTCTCCCTTAATATTTCACACCTAATATTTGGTGGTGAAATCGATCAAGCATAAAATTTTCAAGATTTTTTTTAAAAAAAAATTATATTTAATAAATACAAAAAAAAAATATAAGTAAAGTTAGAAAAAATATGAGAATGTAATCTTTTTAAAAAAACTCTCCAAATACTTTCATATTTAGTAAAAAATCGAAAGGTCACATCAAAGTTGGCGTTTGAGAATAGTTTTGATGTAGCCGGAGTGCGGGGGGCGGGGAGCTTTCATGCTTCACAGTCCAAAACAGATCCAAAAAGTCTTTGAAGAAGAAAGAAAGTGACACTTTAGAATATACTTATGATTATGACCACCGACCCTGGACCATTCTTATTCACGTAGTTTATTCAAGTTCAACTATGACTAGTTGGTTTGGTGTATTGTATATATGTGGCCAGCCTACTTTTTCCTAAATGCCATGTGGCTAGTGATAAAGTGTCCTTTCCCCATCTATTTTTACTTAACAAAGATATGCATCAAATGGGTTATCATTGGCTTGATATTGACCTCCATTATCACCCTACTTCTCCACTGAGAAATTTAAGAAAATCACCCTATTTCCCTCGAGTCCCCTTCCCCAACCCAGCCAGAGGGAAAAAAAATATGACAAATAAATTTATGATAACTGAAAACATTAAAAATAAATGTAACTTTTTTTATCATAAGTGTTTCTTGTATTGATTGTATAGCCATTTTATCTAAAATAATAAAATTGTTAGAGAGTACTATACATTTTAAGTAAAGAGAATTTTACATTATATAACCAAATATAACCCCTAATTACATGTTTTAGAAAAACTTTACGCTAATTACTCAACATATAACAACACTAACGGAAGGAAAAATATGTTTCTACGTGATCTTCTTTGCCGCCACTGTCCCCATCCTGCCCGTCGATCGTCGTTTCTCCACCGACTGCCACTGCTTCATCGGAAATTCACCGAGCTTCGCCAAGAAATCAAATTTCGGACTATTTTTCGCTTTATCGGAATTTCTCTTCTTCGTCGGAGTTCTCTCCAATGACTTCCATAACTTCTTATGTCCATGTGCACTTGTATATAATTGTATATTATTATATCTCATATGTATGTCAATGTAGTATACACTTGACATTGGCATGAAATATAGTGCTATAAATTGACATACACAAGATATACATAAACATATAGTGATATACTCAATTGTATGTTCGTTGTATATATGTCGTGTGCATGTCATATATGTATAGTACACAACAATAATGTACCTAGTGTAATGCCACAAGTATTAAAAAATATATAGACAAAATCTCTAATTTTATGGAATTTATTGGAGGTTGTACATGTTTTGTAAAGAAACTACTGCTTTATTTTAAAAAAATGAAATATAAGTATTATTAATTATGATAATTTTATATATATCGCAATCATTTAAGGATGTTTCTCAAAGCTAGAATGAGTTTTTCTTATATTTGCTCACAAACAAAGAAGTGAGAGTGAGACTAGTCCAAAAGCGCTTTCAGCTGTTATTAGAACTAACGACGTGAAGTGATGATGACAATAGATGAGATACATCAGATTCAAAGATCTTTGAAAGGGAAATGAGCCAAATTCTAGCGTGAAAAGGATTCACATGATAGCTAGGTTTATTTCCCTTATCTTTTCCTTGACGTTCATTGCCACAGCCGGCCACAAGGCCAATAAAATTTGAAAGATGGGAGTATATATGATGTTAATGTGTATGTATATGGATGTATGCAGAAACAGATGTAGAATTTGAGTTGTATGAGTTTTGAATTTTAGGATAGCAATTTCAAAGTGCTGGTAATTGAATTGTGAATATAAGGGAAGGTTTGGTCCAAAGCTAGTTACTGAATTTTGTTGAACTCGAATATCAGCATATATAGACGGAGCTAGAATACAGGTTACGAGTTTGGCCGTACCTAGTAGCAGCTTTGGTTTAAATTTTGTATTTGTCTTTGTTTACCATGGATTTGGTACAGTTGAATTTGTAGGTGAGTTAAAAATACGCATTACGATTTAACCTTGTTTTAGGTCTGATTTACTAGCAGTTCGAATACTAGGTGATAACAGAAACAAGAAAAATGTTGCATAAATGAAATAATCAAAGTGAAGAAGACAAATCTAAACGAGCCCAGAGTGAGTGTGAGCGTTCCCGAGATCAGCTTCCAACAATCTGAGCTACTACTAAAGTAAGGCAAATTGTAGAGCAAGAAAAATGCTTGGAGACCAAGAAAACTATTGTATTCAATAAGGGAATCAGATTGAGGATCCTTTTACAAGTGAAGGGGGGCGACTATTTATAGGTTACAATATTAGGGCTCGGCCAATTAGAGTGTGCCACTAGAGCCCTAAAATACATAAACCTATGTCATAGTGCCACACGCTTTGTCTGTTGGAGGTGTCGCCAGCTAATATTCTTGCACTGCTTAGCTCCGTACGAGATTGCCCGTCCATCTGAGTAGTTTGACAAATTTACTTCTTATTTATCCCTTGGGCCATGTCACTACCGATGGTAATCCTCTAAGTCCTATCCCAGACAAGAAGGTATTCTATATCGTTACTATCTCGGAGGTGCCTCTTAGACTCTGCGTCCCTTATAGCAGTGAAACCTTTACGTGGGTTTACCGATTGGTGCCACATGTCTCTAAGCCAATTTTTTCCCATACAGATAGTCCTTTCGTCTTTTGAGGTGCTATGCCCAGTTGCTCTCGAGAGATGAAAAGAAAATAAGACCCAGTCAATTCGTATTGCCTTTCTTCTCACCCATAGGAACGAGATGCCGCCTTCTTTTGCCCGCCGACCCTCCTCCACATGGGTGGACTTACTGTAACACACTTCCCTAGGCGTCATAGGAAAGCAGGCTCTCCTAATCTATAAATTTCAAAGATTCACCATATATCACATAATTTCTTTTGCTTTATTGCCTTGTACTTTTTCTGATTTTGAGAATTCCTCTTTGTTTATTAGGCCTTCCTTTGCTGCTCTATATTTTGATCTGATATTTTTGGCTCTTCTTTGAACCCTCCTCTTTTACTTCTGCCACTGGTGGAGCCATAGAGAAAAGGAAAGGGAAGTCAATTGTAACGATCAGGTTCATCGTTACGGGTAAATAATTCGTGCCAAATTTCAGGTTAGAAAACTTTCGAGTTTGGGAGTTGAAAATTTTGGGCTAGGCTAGTCTCGACCGGTTTTGGAGCGAGGTAGGGTCTAGGGCAATCAGAGTAAGGATTGGGTTAGATATCTTGGTTCAAGCTAGTTTTCCTTGTAGCTAAGACATAGAGGAGTCCGAGGGACTTTTCAGATTCGAATTCGGGTAAGTAGAGCTCCCGAAATCGAGGTTGACGTGAAGGGGTTGTTCCGGAACATCAGAAAAATAAGTGTGTTGTAAAATAGACATTTTTGGGGGACTTTACGACTTTCTATCCCGTGTCAACCGCCATAGCAGTTGACACACTGCTGCAGCGACCTCTGCTATAGCGGAGAAATTACCGCTATAGCGGAAGTCATGCCGGGTCAGCACCGCTATAGCGGCAGGGTCCGCTATGGCGATAGCGCTATAGCAGAGCGTGGACTGCTATAGCGGAGCAACGTGACCAGAAAACCCAGAAAATGAGTTTTTAATTTTATTATCTCCCATTCAACCCCAAAACAGACGAGAGCTATTCCAAAAACCCTCTTAGGCTGCTCCCAGGCTTAGGAGCCATGGGGAGGAGGAATTCTGATAAAAAGGATGCGAAACCACGGATTCAGGCCTGCAGGAACGCCTCCACGGAGCCAGAAACGTACGGTTGCAACTGCTTGGCGCCGAAGTAGGCTAGGTTTTCATTGAGTAGATAGACCTGCTTACATTCCGTATTTATTGTATAGTGGGAAAGGAGAATCCATGATTAGGCCTCCGGGCATGGAGTCTGGTGGATTCGGTGTTGGTTATGTAGGTGCTAGGAATTGGTTGGATTAAATTGTGGGTCATTGATAATTATTTGGGGTTGTTTATGTTTTCCTGGTATGATAAGATGATAGGGCTCAGGGACTGGGATGTCGGGAAGGTTCGGGGAACCGGGAATTGCAAGGATAACTAAATGGGTATGAAAATGGGAAACTCCTAGGTGAGGTTTCGGGAATACGAAGGGCATGATAAGTAGTGTTTGTTTTTCTAAAGGCTAAGGGGTGGTAATTCACATTGTTATTATTTATGCAATTCTGAAATCAATGTGGTTGTTAAATTATGCTAAAAAGGGAACCGTTCATTATTTGTAAATAAAGGGTGAGTGTGTTTGGCCTCCAAATAGAGGTCAGGGCTAAGTTATATACCCGAGAAGGAGGGTAGGTGATGGCTTATGATTCCTGTGAATGTTGTATATTCTTGTACTCTTATCTAAGTATTTGTAGGAATTGCATTGCTTAGAAGAATTGTTTAAAATGTCTAAGGGTCCTGTTTTACAGTCTGTGGATTAAACGGTGTGTTGCTTGTTGGTTTTACAAGTTGTTTGTTCATTATTTGACTGTGGATTGATTGACATTCAGTTGGCTTGGGTAACACGCCTGGTACGGGTATAACAAATGATTTGGCTCGGGTACCACGCCTGGTACAGGATATACTAACGATTGGCTCGCGTACCATGCCTGGTACGGGTATAACAAATAGTTGGCTCGGGTACCACGCCTGGTACGGGATACTAACGGTTGGCTCGGGTACCACGCCTGGTACGGGATACTAACGGTTGGCTCGGGTACCACGCCTGGTACGGGTTTATTTTACTGCATCATTGCATTGATATTGTTGTATTGTATTAACTGTTATTGGTTCTGTGAGTGGACCGAGCTATTTTATTGAAATATGATATTTGTTGGTGGTTCTTGAGTAACCGGGAATCCTGTTATATCTATTGAGTTTGGTCTTGGTGTAGGCTGGGTTACTATATTATGTTACTAGTTTGGTCTTAGTGTAGGCCGGGTTGTTGTAGTATATTGTGAGTTGGTCTTGGTGTAGGCCGGCTTGTTATGGTATATTGTGAGTTTGGTCTTGGTATAGGCCGGGTTGCTATATTATGTTACTAGTTTGGTCTTGGTGTAGGTCGGGTTGTTATAGTATATTGTGAGTTGGTCTTGGTGTAGGCCGGGTTGCTATATTATGTTATTAGTTGGTATTGGTGTAGACCGGGTTATTATGTTGGTTATTAGTTGGTCTTGGTGTAGACCAGGTTTTTCATGTTAACACGAGATGTGTGAGGGGGATCCGGGTGGGTCAGGACTATTTAAAAGAGGTTATGTGCTCATAAATTGATGTCATTAAGTGTAATAATGGCGGTCATGAATTATCATGGTTAATAAGCTAAGGGTGGGTCTTGGTGTAGACCGCGGTAGTCTGTTGAATACTTAGGTGTGGATGGAGGTCCCTTGGGGGGTCCGAGTTATGTGATCCAAGAAGGGATTTAGATGTAGCTCTATGGTGGTCATTGAAGGTGTCAATGGTTGTTAGGTGAATTGCATATGGTTGGTAAATATAGAGGAAGACTGAGAGTTTGGGTGTGGTTATTGGTTAATATAACCAGGTGGTAAAGCTATCCTATAGGTCCGGGAAAGTCTGGTAAATGGTAGGTAATACTTGGGTATAAGTGGTTTGGTTGGGTAGTGGGATAGATTTAGTCTGGGTAATGAGTCAAGGTAGTTGACTGGGGTAAAGGTTAAAGGTAACTAGGGAAGTCTACGTGTCAAGGAGACCTTGAGAAGTCTAGTTATGAGTGAGACTTGGGAAGTGCTAGATGTCAGGGTCAAGGCTAAAGGTGAAGGATGGAGCTATAATGTTTATTTTCACGTTTTTCCCTGTTTTCTTATATGATGGTATGTGTGGATTCGGGTCGACCGATGATGCCTACCCGTACGTGTGGTTGTACTGACTCTACTATTTCTATACCTTTTTGGTATAGTCTAGTTGCAGGGTTGGTGATATTTCATAGGTACGTGATGATGGTGATCTCCAGCAGCTTCTGTCCTTCGATTCCATGACGGAAGTTGTGTCTCTTTTACATGTTCTGTATAAATCTTGTAGTATCTCTTGTACCTGCTTAGACTAGGTCCTAGGGAGGGTGTTTTTAAAGGTTGTAAAGGTTTTTCGCAAATTCTTTAAGTCGTCTATTTTATGAATATTTTCTGTAAAAGAATTTCTCATGTATAAAAATTGACTGATTAATGGTTTACTTTAATTTCCGCGAGTTACCTGTGGGACGGGTGGTGAGGTTTCGTCTATTTAGGTGGTTAGAGTAGGCACCCGCACGACCTGGTAGGTTGGGTCGTGATAGATGGTATCAGAGCCTAGGTTACCGGTCTCCCAGTACAAGAGCAAAGTGTCGAATAGAGTCCTACAGATTGGTGTGTTGACGTCCACATCTAATCTTTGGGGAGCTATGAGGCATTCTAGGAAACATCTCCCCTTTTTCAATCTTTCTCGTGCAGTTTCGTTACTTGCTTGTATGGGTTTAGTCCAATTGGTATTTCTCGATTCCAATTGGTATCTCAACAAGGTAAAGAATATCATTGGACTCCGGGTACGACAAACAAGCAAGAAGGATTGGAACCGGGAAGGTTCCAATTGGTATCTGGCCGGGGAGGCTATGTAAAAGTATGGATGGATCGGCTAATGGTCATCCATGAGGCAAATAAAAAGCAATGAAACTGATTTGATTGACTCTTTAAGCTTGAGACTTGAGGTTGTGCTTATGAGTATTGATGTTGTTTGAATGACTGCAAATGTGTGGTGTGCAATTATTTGATTTGCTGTGAATGTTTTGGTCCGGGAGGAGTCATAACTTGAATTGGTGTGCTTTGGTTGATAATTACTTTTTTTTTGTACTTAAAATTGGTCAGTAAAGTGGTGTTACATTTTGGAAACGGGCTTGCCATTGGTAAAAATGGTAAGGGGACAAGGCTTACGACTGTAGGAAAACTCCAGTTTCAGGATAGTCGGGATTGGTTAGGAACCATAGGGGAAAAGGGCTATCATTGCTTGATGGCAGGAACTGCGGTAAGGAAACTTTTGTGGTAACTCATGATTGTAACTTAAGGAAAATTTATTTCCAGCTTTGAAAACTGTGATTGTTTTAAATAATAAATTGGGATATGCCTTAATTGGAATTGTTTGCATTAAATTCGGGTATAGGCTTACCATTTATATAGATGGTAAGGGAACATAAAAGGATTGTGGACTGTAGGGAAACTCCAGTTTCAGGACAGTTGGGACTTGGTTGGGAACCAAGGGAACAAGGGAGCCATTAGTGTGTAATGGCGTCAAGATATTATCGGAAAGCAAATGTTGTTGGGATTTCTTTGTATTTCATGATGTGTCATGTTGATTTGTGATGCGATAATGCCGGGAATGGTCTTGAGGGTGGTTTAAGACCATGGCAGGATTTACAGGTCTAGACAGTGATAACTGGGAAGGGGGATGAGTGCATTTAGCTGGAAATAAAAATTTCCTGTACTGTTACTGTCGGGACCGCTATAGCGGAAGCCAACCGCTACGGAGGAACCGCTATAGTGGAGTTACCAGTGCTATATCAGAAAGGGCGCGAGGCAGGAGCCTCACTGTGTTTTCCCCTATTCTCATTCATTCCCGAGGGCAATGTAAAAGCAAGTATTAAGCTGCGAATTGCTTTGTAAAACAAGGAAACCAATGATTTAGCTAATATAGTATGCGTAGAAGGGAATTTGTCTGAAATTTAGCATCCATACGCAAAAAAAGGAAAGGGTAGACATGGTAGCCCGGGGTATTGAGAAGATTGTGATTGACCATTGGTGAGTATAGTCACCTATGTGGAATTTGACAAGATGACCCATAATTGACTGAGTAGTATTGGACACTGCTCATAGGCTATGTTATGAGGGTGATTATTGACTGGTTTATTGTTGAAAATCCTTAGTGGTAGGGTCAATCGAAGGAGTGGGGTTATTAAAATTGATTCTTTAGCATTATTGTCTCTCTTCTTGACCATGATAATGCCCAGTGTTACTGCCCTTGGAGAGGTAGGGGTGTACTGGTTTTAGCCTCGGCTAGGGTGTAAGTGCCCAGATAGAGTTCCCCCTAAGGTGAGAGTTGACAAAATCTCATGCTAGGATGGGTTCCAATGGAAATTTTGTTATTGTGTGGTTTAGAGGAACATGGTGTCTCGGGTTATAGTGTTGATAGGAGTAAGGTGATAGGATGATAAGTGAGGGGCATAGTACCCCGTAGGAATCTTCCGGAATGGAGTTCGGGTTAGTAGAACTCTGGGTATAGCGGAAAAAGGGTCGCCATGGTGGGATCTGGTTCTCTTGTCATGGAAATTATTTTGGATCATTCGTTGAGTTTCTTTCTCTACGGTGTTTTGATGAGACCCTGAATTTCTTAGGCCCTCAGGGAGGGGTAATCTAGTTGCCTTGTGCAGCTCGAAGGAAGGAATTCCTTGATAGAGCGGAAGTGAGTTAAATTTTTGGCTGAATTGGGTATACCAAGGGATTGGGAGATTTTTCGTGGTTTGCGTAAGGTTATATTTATGCTGTCATGGTAGAGCATTAAGATTGAGGGACGGGCTTTTTCTTTCCCTTCACCGTAGATATCGTTTGGGGATGAACGATGGGTAAACTGGTATCTGTTGTAACGACCAGATTCATTGTTACGGGTAAACCATTCGTGCCAAGTTTTGGGTTAGAAAACTTCCGGGTTTGGGAGTTGAAAATTTTAGGCTAGGCTAGTCTCGACCAGTTTTGGAGTGAGATAGGGTCTAGGGCAATCCGGGTAAGGATTGGGTTAGATGTCTTGGTTCGAGCTAGTTTTCCTTGTAGCTAAGACATAGAGGAGTCCGAGGGACTTTTCAGAATCGAATGCGTGTAAGTAGAGCTCCCAAAATCTAGGTTGACGCGAAGGGATTGTTCGAGAATGTCGAGAAAATAAGTGTGTTGTAAAATGGACACTTTTGGGGGACTTTACGACTTTCTGTCCTGTGTCAACCGCCATGGCGGTTGACACACCATTGTAACGACCTCCGCTATAGCAGAGAAATTACCGCTATAGCGGAAGTCAAGCTGGGTTAGCACTGCTATAGCGGCAAGGTCCGCTATGGTGGTACCACTATAGCGGAGCGGGGATCGCTATAGCGGAGCGACGTGACCATAAAACCCAAAAAATGGGTTTTTAATTTCATTCTCTCCCATTCAGCCCCAAAACAGATGAGAGCTATTCCAAAAACCCTCCTAGGCTGCTCCCAGGCTTGGGAGCCATGGGGAGGAGGAATTCTTATAAAAAGGACGCGAAACCACAGATTCGGGCTTGCAGGACCGCTAGGAACGCCTCCACGAAGACAGAAATGCATGGTTGTAGCTGCTTGGCTCCCAGGTAGGCTAGGTTTTCATTGAGTAGATAGACCTGCTTACATTTCGTATTTATTGTATAGTGGGAAAGGAGAATCCATGATTAGACCTCTAGGCACGGAGTCTGAAGGATTTGGTATTGGTTATGTAGGTTCTAGGAATTGGTTGGATTGAATTATGGATTATTGATAATTATTTGGGGATGTTTATGTTGTCTTGGTATGATAAGATGATAGGGCTCAGGGACTGGGATGTCGGGAAGGTTCGGGGAACCAGGAATTGCAAGGATAACTAAATGGGTATGAAAATAGGAAACTCCTAGGTGAGGTTTCGGGAATACGAAAGGCATGATAAGTAGTGTTGGTTTTGCTAAAGGCTAAGGGGTGGTAATTCACATTGTTATTATTTATGCAAATCCGAAAGCAATGTGGTTGTTAAATTATGCTAAAAAGGGAACCGTTCATTATTCGTAAATAAAGGGTGAGTGTGCTTGGCCTCCAGACGGAGGTCGAGGCTAAGTTATATACCCGGGAAGGAGGGTAGGTGATGGCTTACGATTCCTGTGAATGTTGTATATTCTTGTACTCTTATCTAAGTGTTTGTATGAATTGCATTTCTTAGAAGAATTGCTTAGAATGTCTAAGGGTCTTGTTTTACATTCTGTGGATTGAACGGTGTGTTGCTTATTCATTTTACAAGTTGTTTGTTCATAATTTGACTGTGGATTGATTGACATTCTGTTGACTCGGGTACCACGCCTGGTATGGGTATAACAAATGGTTAGCTCGGGTACCACGCCTGATACGGGATAATACTAACGGTTAGCTCGGGTACCACGCCTGGTACAGGATATACTAACGGTTGGCTCGAGTACCACACCTGGTACGGGTATAAAAAATGGTTGGCTCGAGTACCACACCTGGTACGGGATACTAACAGTTGGCTCGAGTACCACACCTGGTACGGATTAATTTTACTGCATCATTGCATTGATATTGTTATATTGCATTAACTATTATTGGTCCCGTGAGTGGACCGGGCTGTTTTATTGAAATGTGATATTTGTTGGTGGTTCTTGAGTGATCGAGAATCCTGTTATATCTATTGAGTTTGGTCTTGGTGTAGGCCGTGTTGCTATATTATGTTACTAGTTTGGTCTTAGTGTAGGCCGGGTTGTTGAAGTATATTGTGAGTTGGTCTTGGTGTAGGCCGGGTTGTTGAAGTATATTGTGAGTTGGTCTTGGTGTAGGCCGGGTTGTTGAAGTATATTGTGAGTTGGTCTTGGTGTAGGTCGGGTTGTTATGGTATATTGTGAGTTTGGTCTTGGTATAGGCCGGGTTACTATATTATGTTACTAGTTTGGTCTTGGTGTAGGCCGGGTCGTTGTAGTATATTGTGAGTTGGTCTTGGTGTAGGCCGGGTTGCTATATTATGTTATTACTTGGTCTTGGTGTAGACCGGGTTATTATATTGGTTAATAGTTGGTCTTGGTGTAGACCAAGTTTTTCATGTTAACACTAGATGTCTGAGGGGGATCCGGACTATTTAAAAGAGGTTATGCGCTCATAAATTGATGTCATTAAGTGTAATAATGGCGGTCATGAATTATCATGGTTAATAATCTAAGGGTGAGTCTTGGTGTAGATCGGGGTTGTCTGTTGAACACTTAGGTGTGGATGGAAGACCCTTGGGGGGTTCGGGTTATGTGATCCAAGAAGGGATTTAGATGTAGCCCTATGGTGGTCATTGAAGGTGTCAATGGTTGTTAGGTGAATTGCATGTGGTTGGTAAATATAGAGGAAAACTGAGAGTCTGGGTGTGGTTATTGGTTAATATAACCAGGTGGTAAAGCTGTCCTAGAGGTCCGTGAAAGTCCGGAAAATGGTAGGTAATACTTGGGTATAAGTGGTTTGGTTGGGCAGTGGGCTGGATTTAGTCTGGGTATTTAGTCAAGGTAGTTGACTGGGGTAAAGGTTAAAGGTGACTTGGGAAGTCTACGTGTCAAGGAGACCTTGAGAAGTCTAGTTATGAGTGAGACTTGGGAAGTCCTAGATGTCAGGGTCAAGGCTAAAGGTGAAGGAGGGAGCTATAATGTTTATTTTCATATTTTTCCCTGTTTTCCTATATGATGGTAAGTGTGGATTCGGGTCGACCGATGATGCCTACCAGTACGTGTGGTTGTACTGACTCTACTCTTGCTATACCTTTTTGGTATAGTCTGGTTGCAGGGTGGTGATATTTCATAGGTACATGACGATGGTCATCTCCAGCAGCTTCTGTCCTTCGATTCCATGAAGGAAGTTGTGTCTCTTTTACATGTTCTGTATAAATCTTATAGTAGCACTTGTACCTGCTTAGACTAGGTCCTAAGAAGGGTGTTTTTAAAGGATGTAAAGGTTTTCCGCAAATTCTTTAAGTCGTCTATTTTATGAATATTTTTTGTAAAAGAATTTCTCATGTATAAAAATGGACTGATTAATAGTTTACTTTAATTTCTGTGAGTTACCTGTTGGACGGGTGGTGAGGGTTCGTTTATCTAGGTGGTTAGAGTAGGCGCCTGCACAGCCCGGTAGGTTGGGTCGTGACATCAACTTCCTTCAAATCGACCGTCAATGAAATCATCTCTAATTTTTATTCCTTTGATGGTGACTTCAAAGTTCTTGCAAGCAACGACCCAAAATGGAAAGACAGACTCATGAGCGAGTTAGGCTCTCTGGTGAGGGAAAATAATTTGGTCATAGTCTAGAGGGATTGCAGATGGCCCCTTAGGAAATTCCGAGTGGAAGCTCCCTGTTTATTCGAAAGTATTGCCTCATCGAGGCCTATTTACATCTTCATCTATACTTATCCATTCAGTATGGGCTTCTGTGACCTTGTTGATGAGGTAGTCAAATTGTTTTTGCAACACCTTCCACTTGGGTTTGGGTCAACTCTACCTAGGACTATGGAGAACTGTCGCTTGCCTTCACGCGTTGGCTACTTCAATTGGCGAGGGTTCTCCTTAACATATCTTCTCCTGCTCTACTCTTCTCGTTTATCTCGAGAAGGGATAGTACAATTGGTTTGCCGCGAAAGAAGGTCTCTTTTAGGAAATTTGGACTATCCCAATGACTGAGGTTGGGTTGATCGCTTCGTTGCTATGGATCCTTAAGATTCTCCCAAGGTTACCTTCCCTGTGTTCTGGAACATACAATGTAAGAATATCCGAGCACGGGTCCTTTTTCCAAAGAATTAAAGGAGTGTAAATGGACCACTTCACTACTCAGCAAGCTTCGGCTCGAAAGCAAGAAGCAAGGCGCATCAGCTGCTTTGTCTTATTTATCATCACTGGCTTGTTGTCCATAGGTTTTATGTAGCATCTCTATAATGTCATTCCATGGGTATTCCCTTTCTCCACCAGGATGGGGAATTTGATTCATGGGTCGAGAAGATCCTAAATGCGTCTACATTGCAAGTCAAACGTGGGTGCATTTATCCAGACAGTTCAGATGGAAAGAAAAAAACCATGGTACCTTACCACCTTTTATTGGTCATTACTCTTTGATCTCGTTCTGTATTAAAATACAATTTTCCTGACAAGCCTGACTTCTAGACCAGTGTTTCTGTTGCCCTTGATTTTTGCTATCAATCTCATGGGTTGAGAACCTTGCAGTCAACTTCACGCCCTTGTCGACACTGCGATAGACCGTGCTCCTATAGTTAAACCTAGTCCGTTGAAGGGATAAGATAAAAAGACCAGGTTTGATTGCAAAGAAGGCAAATATATCCATTCTTGAGGTTATTTCTCTAGACAAAAACTCTAGAGAGTTTGGAGGTGAGCTGCCAACATAGAGGTTTGAAACCCCTACTAAGACTTGCATCGAAGTTGTGGGGTTATTTCATGAACTGGAGAATGCTGAAAAAGTTGACTCTAGAATCTAATCCTCTGTAAACTTGATCGGTCTTAATTCACATACTGCTAATAGAATGAAGTAGGCTACGACTTCTCAACCTCCCACGAGAATCCCAGTTGAATGCCAGATCTCCAAGACCTCAAACTTTTTTGACTTTGGTCACTCTCAACCGCGACCCCTTGTGGGGATTATAGGACTTTATGCCATGCCTGATTCCCTTCTTCCTCAGGCTCGTGGCTTGATATAATATCAGATGGTGGAGTTACCAATACCAATGAGGTCAACTTTACATCAAAGCCAATGAGAGTGGTTAATTACCTGAATGTCATTATTTTCCCTAAAGATCGTTGGAGGATGGTCATGGTATCCACTGAGTGCCTTATCAATAATTGTGCCTATGTTGCTGCCAGGGTTAGTGGTCTTCATATCCCACATCCCTTTCCTCGTTGATTCCCCTTCTTTTTTATAATGGATTTATGCTCTTTTGTTACAGGTTAGCTTAATGGTTGCAGAGGGACTCCAATAATTATTAAAGGGAAAAGAGAATCTTTCCTTAAAGTGTTGAAGACTCAAGAGGTCTTCAGCCATCATGCGAGATCAGTCCACCTACGTTGAGTCCTTGGAGCAATGAGCTTCCAAACTCGAGGCACTGAGAATTAAGAGAGAGGTGGTGCTAAATAAGTGGGAAGGGTACTGAGAGGACACTTACCATCAGTTTGAAGAAAAAAGCCTTGTGGTGTGAGAATGCTTGCAGACTGACATAATTGAGAAGCTCATGGGGAAACAGTCTAAGATGAAAAAGAGTATTCACTTAACAAGCGTAGGATTGCACTGTCGGGTCAAAACTGCTCCTTCCTACCCTCATGATTAAAAAAATGGGAAGGCATGTTTACCCTGCACTAGGTCCTCATGGTCTAGCATATGGCTTCTTGCTATCCTCTGTGTTTGTTGCTTTTGGGGTACCACTGGGTAAATGGAAGACTACCACCAAAAAAGATATGATTGATAAGAACACCGTGGCGGAGTGTAACTATCTTCCCAAAAAGTGACCTTTTTCAAAGGCCACAAGCCTTGTCACACAACTAATGGTCTATCTGGAAGAAACTCAAGGTCAGAATGTCATTCTCTCAGTAGAGATTTTTAGCCTCAAGTAACAACTAGCTGCATCACAGGGTGAGATACTCTAGCTCAAGGACCAGGTGCTTAAGCAGCAACTCGAGAATAATGCTTGCATTGATATACTCCTTCTCATTGTTCAAAAGAACTTTTCCCCCTCAGCATCCTCCTGATCTCATGTCCTTCTTTTGTTACTCTCTCAAAACCTTGTTCACTTTATGTTGGCAGTTTTTGCCTTGTAATTGACTATTACATCTTGTTTCGCTAAGGGTCGTCTGACTTAAATTGTGCTTATTCTGACTGTGATTATATTGATCTTCCCTTATTTACTGTATTTTTTTAGGTGACTAATATCCTTAAAACTAATGTGTTGAACCTTGTGGTATATGTGTCAGTGTAGCCCAAGTGGCTATGAGTCTTCATTACTGAACTTACTGCCTAAATTGTTTAGCATATTCTGTATGTTTTTTATGATGTCAAAAGGGAGAAGGTTTTTCTAGCATAAGGTGAAGATGTGCTATACTGAGTGTGGTTTACTGATTTGAGCATATTTTGATAAGCAACAGTTTGAATAGTTTGTCATCATCAAAAAGGCAAAAATCAATAAAATAACTATATTTGTATATCTGTGTGTATTCACTATTACTATTTTGATGGGAGAACCAGGTTCACCTATATAATTAGAACAATCCAAGCGAGACGGATTAATATGACAAGTTGAAGTACCAAGTCCAATTAAGAAAAGAGTCCTTCACGTGAGCGGCTGAATATTTCAGAGAAGGAAAGAATCCTATGAGGGTTCTAATTAATTAAGAAAGCAGTATCAAAGAAGGAGTGTAAGACCTTTATTGGAATAATTTTTGGTTGTGTCGAAACAACCTTAATTATTGACCTATATAAGGTAAACTCCTACACCAAAAGAAGCAGCTATTGCACGCAGAAATTCGAGCTTTCTCAAGGCAATAGACGACAGAGTTTGAAGATGAAGAACGAAGCAGCAACAAGCCTAGAACTAGTGTTTAGGTTGTTGTAATCGGGTCTGTAATAGGATTGTTATTGAGTTATAACTTTTCTGTTGATTGTAGTATATGATTGTGTAAGGTTTGTAACAAGAAGATTAGTAGAATAGTTAGAGTTAACTGTGAGTTGAGTTTCTAAACTTAGTCCCTTAGATTATAGAGCATGTAATCTGAAACCGTTCTTTGAAGTTAGTAAAGTTTGTTAGAAATCCTATGAGGGTGTTTGGCCATGGAAATTTTTTACTTTTTTCCGGAGTTGAATTCCGGAAATGGTGTTTGGCCATGCAAATTTGAAAATTTTCCAAGAAAAAGGTGTTTTCACTTTTTTTACTTTTCACTTCTCTCACAAAAAGTCAAAAACAACTCAAATTTATATTCATGGCCAAACACAACTCCAACTCCAACTTCAACTCCAACTCCAACTCCAACTCCAACTTGGTATTTGGTTTTCATGGTCAAACGGCCACTATATATATCATAAGTCGTGATTTTTATTCCCTTGAGCAAGGTAGTTTTCCACAGTAAATCTTGTGTTACTTACTTTACAGTTTTAGATTAACTTAAGGAACCAGGTTCCTTAAGATCCGCCATTGGTACTAGCTTCTTTCATATACGTTTTAAAGTTGGTTAGCAATTCTGTTTTGGACAGATTGTGTATAAATTGGATTGTAGAGGATGCATATGAAAATACATAAAATTCTCTCAATCATCGCTCCTATTTACATTTATCAACTACAATTTTGTAATTCAAAGTGTATCTAATCTAGAGTTTGTACATGGGTAAGTAATCTTTATCCCTAACAATCTTAGCCCCATAAAGAAGACATGGTCAGTAGTACTTAGTAGAGGACTTATAGCCAAAAAGTGGAAACACGTGAGAATCATGGAACGCATCATTGTCAATTGTCACTTACTCATTGATGTAACTAGCTCCTCAAAATCATGGAAAAAGAAAGTCTCAAAGTTAGAATCAAGTATGAGCTGATATTTTTCTACAATTCTATTTTAAAGCTAGAATTAAGTACTATTCATTTTGCTGCTCTCGAATATGACTTGAGATCACTTACACTTTGGTAACTGAGCTTGGCATCACTTTGAAAGCTCAGCTGATCAAATGAAGGATAAATGATCCAAAATCAGATGACAAGGCTAAACCTATTGTTGAAATATATTTAAGTTAATAAAGATGTGATCTCTTTATTAACGTAAACTTTTAGTTGAGATAATTACACACTTAAGCATGATATTATTTAAAACAAAATAACGTCCTGGTTGGTTCAAATCTCACCACCACCTATTATAAATAAAAAAAAAAGAAAAACTACCCACTTGCTTTGGCGCATAAAAATATCACAGTACACTTGAACCGTTACAACTTCAAACGTATAAAGGTGTTAACACTTAACAGAAGCCTGGCTTTGGACTTCGATTATTACACCAAAATTATCACACTGTTTATATTGCGGATGATGAATGCAAATTTGGGCACAAGTCGAGAATGCTACAACACAAAGTCTAAAAGTAAACAGACACTGGAAAACCATTTGAGTTTTTACACATGTCAACCTGTGTAACCATCTGACTTTCTACATCACGCAGTCAAAAGAGAAAACGAACATATATCATATCATAGGGTAAGATTAACGATTATGTTTATATAGAATTACAGTTCAAATAGGAAAAAAAAAAAGATCTAAGAAAGCCAGTTATGTTTATTATAAATTACAGTTCAAATAATTTTCATGCATGTTAAATGTAGACAGATTGCGTATATTTTTTGGACTGGACCCGCATAACAAAAGTTGGGTGCACTAAATTGCTCTTTTATTATATTTAAATTGAATAAATTTGTGTGAATCCAAGAAAATCAAGAAAAAATAGATGATTTAGGAAAGCGAAATACTTATTTTGTCACATTTGCGATATGGGCAAGCGCTAATTATGTGCTTTTAACTCAGTGTATATGTTTAAAATTAAGGCTCAAGACAGTCTCTTAAATTGTCAGAAAAATCAATTATACACTTAAATAAATAGTCTGCTTGGTCAAATTTATAAAATCAGCTCAAAAGAGAATTATTTTCAAAAGTGTTTCTTTAAAAGAAGTACGTTTGGTGAAAAACAATTTGTGTTTGATCAATAAATTTTAAAAGTACTTTTGAGCAACAATTGACCAAACTTTTTTAAAGTGCTTCTAAGTGTATTTTTCTCAAAAGTGATTTTCAAAAAAATGCTTTTAGAGCAAAACTACTGTTTTTAGCTTGTGAAAAATAGTTTCTACTACTCTACGAAAGCACTTATATATTTTCACCCAAAAGATTGGTCAAACACCTCAGTTTCTTAAAATAAACACCTTTTTGAGGAAAAAAAATTAAGCACTTTTGACTTTCCAAAAGTTTAGCCAAACATGCTATAAGTCTTATTTCAATTGAACATAAAGTATTTCTATTAATCATTTTTGGTTCAAATTTAGGAAAAATATTTGCGTATATTCTCATCCGTATTTGATAGTTAAGTTAACCACATAAAATATGTTATTTTCTTAAATTATATGCATTCCGCTCAATAAGCCGTAAAATCCCCAGACATTATCTACTTGAGGTTGATGCATATAATTAAAAGAGATGATATATTCTATATGATTAAGTTAATTATTTAAATAGAATATCTTGACAAGTTTAAAAGGATCAAATGAAATTGTTAAATTGAACTTAAATGATTAAAATATGCTGAATTAATAAATAAATCGATCATTAATTCGCCCTAAAATTACTTGGCTGAAATCGTGCAACAAGTGATGTTTACATAAATTGATTCGCATTCTCCTTCGGCAACCATATCAGTTTTGCATTCCTTTACGTATTTGCATGAAACTATGACACAACGTGCCAAACAAAAAAAATATGGAACTTATAATCTGGAGGGCATTTATGTCATTTACTCAAACTGGACCCCCTGTTTGGTATGGACGGCGGCCCGATATAGAGCAAAAGCGATTGCATATGCGGCTACAGTAGTCGAACGGGGTCGGTGTTTTGATTGGCAGTCTACGTAATTACAAATTTTCATAGAGGGTAATCTCGTAATATCACATTTACTAATCCTATTTGCTTCAGGTAAAACAAAACAAGGCTTTTTGAGGTCACGCACCATGAAGTCTATTATGCGACTGCACTTTTTATCCTAAAAGGAGTAGGCAAGAAGCATTGATTTATCACGGCGCATGCTATATTATCCTTCTACCAAAGAAAATCAACGCTCAATTTTCTCATTTTTACACTAGGGCATGTTTGGAAAGCCACTTGGTAATTGGATTTAGTGTAATTGAGTGTAATTATATAGTTTGTCATGTTTAGTTGACCAGGTAATTACTTGGTCAGCAAGTAATTGAGTGTAATTGACAGAGGATAATTACACTCTCCAATTCACAGGGGGAGCTGTGAATTGCTGGTAATTACATAATGTAATTACAAGCTGATTACTTTCTAATTTCGTCCTTTTATTTCGTCCTTTTATTTTTTTGTTTTAATTTATTTTTTTATTTCTATTATTTTAAATTCTTTTTTATTTTTATCATTTTAATAATTTTATTTTTTTTTTATTTTCTATTATTTATATTTCATTTCTTTCTCATTTCCAAACATTTACTTCTTGTGATTCCATGTAATTGTTCGTATTATCTATTTTATATATATTTTTTATTTAGCATAATTTAGTTAGTATTCTAATTTTTAAATTAAAGTAGAATTCATTGTTGAATAAGGTTATATACTTAAGTTTTTCTTTTCTTTTGAATCATATTTAGATACTTCATATTGAAATTTGACATAAGAGTATTATGTTAACTTTTTGATTTTGAATTTTGAACTTATGTTACATTTTCAGCTCCAATTTATTTGTTTTACTAGTATTGACTTGATATTTCACATTGCAAGCCATTCATTTTTTAGTTAAAATTGATAGATTATCTTTTTGTCAAATATTTTAATAATTTTATGACATTATATTTATAATATTAATTTTTTTTGTTAAACATGCATTTCATGATGTTCTTAAAAATCATGTAATTTAAGTTTTTATGATTAATTTAATTAAAATATACTAATTTGAAAAATATAAATTAATTTTTTTTAATAATATTAGTTAAGAATATATATATTTATTAATTAATATATTTTAAAAGACAATATATATATATATATATATATATATATATATATATATATATATGAATTTAATATCATTTATAAAGGCCCTTATTTATTTAGTATAAATTTTTAGTTTTTGATAATTAGCTTTTATTTTAAAATTTTAATATAACCATGTGATTACACTTGTGCAACCAAACAGTACACGTGTAATTACAGTGTAATTACATTGTGGCAACCAAACAGGCCGTCGTAATTACTAGGTTGTGTAATTACTAGACTGGTAATTACTACCCTAGTAATTACACCAATTCCAATTACCAGGTGGCTTTCCAAACAGACCCTAAGGGTGTGTTTGATATAAAAGAAAATATTGTTTGTCCAAAATATTCTATTGAAAATTATTTTTCTGAAAAATTAGTGATTGGTTATCGGATTTCATCTAACAAAAAATACCGTATAAAGAATCAAGTCATTTTTACGTGCAACAACTCTCATACTTTCGGGTGGTCAACAACCAACTAACCCAGTCCTTTTTTTCACACAAACTCCCATTTTTTGAGAAATTTCTTTAATTTTACTTTATTATTTATTTGTTTGTGTTTGGTACGTAATCAAAAAATATTTGTGTATAATGTAAACAAACAATGTGAGAGTTAGAAGTAGGGTTAGGGGCCGGGAGGGTGGAGGCTGTGGAGGTGGAGAGGTGGAGTGAAGAAGACGATCAATGGAGAATACCACTTATAAAATTTGTTTTCTTTACTTTTATAAGAAACGTCATTTTTTTCATGTTTAAGAAACTTATTTTTTTAGAGAAAATATTTTTCAAATTTTTTGACTAACTAAAAATGAGAAAATCAAAAAAATATTTTTCAAAAATATTTTCCGGCATACCAAGCGTGTGTTTGGTATGAATAAAAATAATTTTCTCTAAAAAATACATAATTTTCTTATTTACTTTATGATGTTCCGATAAATAAACATAAAATATTATATATCTTAAGAGCACTAACATATGATCTAATCAAAATTGATGATTTGTTGATAGAGTGGGGTGGAGGATGATGGAGCCACAGTGACGAAGATATAAATTTTATTAAGGAGTGTCAAAATACAAATGAAATAGATTCATCTAAAAAAAAATAGGGAAGTCAACCATATACTCCCTTCAATCTAATTTATGTTGCACGCTTTGACTTGATCAAAAGTTTTAAGAAAGAAAGAAAGACTTTTGAAATTTGTGGTTCAAATTCTTCCTTGACCATTTGTGTGACTATAAATCATTTCTAGAAATGTAACATTTTTTTGGGACGAACTAAAAAGAAAAAAGTGACACATAATTGAGACAGAGAGAGTAATAATTATCAATAAAATAAAAATTTTAACCTAACTAAACTGCGCGATTAAGAAGTGTTAGTAGACACTCCTTAGCATAAAGTAGCTCTGCCACTGGATGGAGCTAGGGAGAGGCGGTGCGGTTTGGTCAAGTGTGGGAGGATGGGGTTGGAGTCGGGGTGAAATTGGTGCGAGGATGGAGATAGAGCGAAGGAAAAATTTGAAGTTTATAGCTTTGAAATTTCAATCCTTTTATGTTACCGGACGATTCTAGAGAGAGTGTGTGTGTGTTCTGATATCTTCAGACAAATATATAATTTAGATTAAAATTATTGTGTTTGGCTAAATTCGTACACTAGCTCCACCCTCGAAATGGGGGATGGGGCACGTAATGGGTGAGGAAGAGACAATTAATAGAGTGTAATACCATTTGTAGAATTTATTTTCTTACTCTGGTCTAATTTAATAAATTAAGTGGAAGACTCCCCGATACCAAACGCATCCTAAGGTGTAGCACGTGATGTACTATTCTCGACATTATTGTCCGTACAGTTTGATTGGAATTACTTTTTGTTACATATATCTGCAATTCAATACTAAAACAAGGAATCAATGCCTTTCTGTAGACCTGTTAACACATCATTTCTAAAACAATTCCAACTAGTAATTGTGTTTTTAATTACTAGTTGGAAAAATACTCTATTCTTAAATATGAGTTGTTTTAGAATAGGATAATTTAAACTAGTATAAAAATAGTGATTGAGATGAGATTTAATGTAATTTAATAGTTCATCTTTTTCAATTTATATGTTATTTTTTTAAACCTAATTATAAAAATGATACATTTTTATATTTAAATTCTTTTATTTTAAAATTTCATTTTACCTTTAATAAAGTATTCTTATAATCATAGAAATGTCATGTTGAAGATTACAAGTTATAAGGTTACTTTTAATATGTGGTAGAGACCTATTTTCCTACTCACCCCGTCCTATTTTATGTCACTTTTTCATTTTTAGTCCATTCCAAAAAAATGTCACCTTATTATAATTAAAAATAATTTAACTTTTATTTTTTTTACCCTTAATAAAATAAATTACATCCACACAAATATTTAGAGATTATTTTAGACCACAAGTTTCACAAATATTCTTTTTTTTCTTAAATACCATGCCAAATCTACCATATAAAATAGGACGGAGGGAGTAATAAAACAGTGTACTATATATTTAATTTAAAATCTTAAAAATCATTGTTCTATTTAACACAGTAAATTAAACTAGGTGTTATTTAATCATGTCCTCCTAATCCAGTTATCCAATAGGGATCGGAGTAATTGGGTAATTGATCCTCCATCCTAATTTAAGTGTCTTACTTTCTTTTTTGATCTGTTTCAAAAATAGTTTCTCTTTTTATATTTAATAAGTTTCCAATTTCAACATTCTACCTGACAAGTTTAAGATCATAAGATTTTAAATAACTATATACATTTTTAATTTAAAAATCTTCTTTTATTTCATAAACTTCCGCCTAATCAAACTAAAACACTTAAATTGATATGAGTATTTTTTTTGCTTTTTGGTGTTTCGAATGGGATGAGTAGAAGAGAACAACTGGTGGGTGCAAAATAAGCATAGACTTTATGAAAAGTTAATGTTAAATTAGTAGTACTTTGGTATCGTCATTTCTTTTACGTACTTTTTACATTGTTAGCTTTGTGCATCATCTTTTTGGCAGTAGCTCTTACAGGACAGTTTGAACTAACAAAGCCATTAACCAACTGAAGATAAGTATTTAATTCATGGCAAGCTGCAATATTAATCCCATTAAGGTAAGGCGAATCACTGCTACTTAACCGCAGTTCACATCCAACATCTGCATATACCCATTGTGTATCTTCCACAAGCTTTTGGATCCAATGGTCACTTTTTTCGGCAAAATTATCGCTGTTTTTGTCGATGACAAAGCCGGGGACTTTGGTTATAAGATCGTCTGAATTGACAATGCGCAATATTTTTGTACCTTGTTTATCAAGATGGTATCGGAAACTCTGGTTCCCGACCCGTGGACCGCCAAAGGAAATGACAGTAACTAGGGCTATCTCCTTGAAAGCTTGTTTAATATCGTAGGCCGTTAGAGTGGCTAAAGCGGCACCGAGGGAGTGGCCTGCGATGGTGAAGCTTAATGTTTCACCAGGGTAAGCCTTTTTTATTCGGGCTATTTCTTCTCTCACCATGTCTTGTAGACTCTGACGTGCGCCCATCTTTGATGTATACAAACTTAGGAAACCACTTTCGACCATTGGGCAACAATTATTGGGAGTACTACATATGCTGGAACAACATTTGATGTTATCCTTATTACTATATTCATTGTTGTTATTAGGGAGAGGGGTGAGAGTGGCTCGTAGATTCTCGAGCCACTCCAAGCAAGTTGCAGTGCCCCGTAAGGCAATGACAACGTCTCTTCTCCCGAGTCTTGCAATTTCTCTTTGATCATGGCAAATTGCGACATAACCAATCCAACTCGATTGCTTCACCATCCATTTAGGTGCTTTATCCACCCAATTTGGGAGCTTAATGCCGCTTGTGGCTTTCAAGTACTTGGAAACACGATAACCAGTACCCGGAAAGCCAGAAAGCTGAAACAACTTTTTCTTTGAGTATTTACACATTGCGTATGAAGGGGAAGAAGGATCAAAATTACAAGCTCTATAAGCAGCTTCAACAAAATGGCCATATCTGATTATTTCTCCACGTAAATTATCGTCTAGCGGATCAAGCAAACCTTCCCAATTCTTGATTCCTTGATACTCCATCCAATTCTTGCCCAGTTTCTCTAGGCACTGTCCGGAGAAACTAGGCACCATCCAAGATGATCTTGAAGCTAAATTTGGACTAGCCTCAGTATTCCAGCCAAGAACTAAGTTTTTGAGTTTTTTCGGGGCTAATATTTGCATGGTGAGGTTTAAATTTCTTGTAAACTTATCTGCTGGTTGAGTAATGGTCATGATGCACTGGAATGTAGGTTGTTGAGGGGTTTGTTTGGAGGTGCATGACGGTAATGGTTTAAAAGAAAGCTTCATGATTTGAAAACTAGCTTCTTAGTTAATGTAGTTGTCTAGTTCTGCAAAAGGGAATAAAAAATATCTCTTGTACACTTTAAAAAGGTTGCTTCAAAGTGACCTTTTTATAGTTGCATAAAGTGCAAACGTATCATGTATTGACTCTCTACACGATGATTGATTATATTCATACACAGCTGTGTGGATCATGTACAAAATGATACATTAATAACAAGTACGTATTTGCTTTAATTTTTCTTTTTTCATTTCTCGTGTGTGTACGTATATAATGATGAGAAAGGGGTGGGGTTCGGTATATACAGTTGGTAATGACAAAAACCAATATAACAGGAAAAACTGCAGAGTTTGGGGTCTAATGGGATATTGGCACATCAAAGAGTGGAGAGGTGGTGCTGGCAGAGGTGGGGTCAGTGACAGATATGTGGGAATCCAAAATATAAATTTAACCCGTTGAATATTTAAAGTTCTTAGGATCAAATTAATCATAATTTTAAATTTATAGATTTAAAATATATTATTTGTGGAAAATTTATATTTATGCACTGATACATTTATGTTCTAAGTTAAAAATAATGGAGTGATCAGTTGAGTACATAGCACAAAAGCTTCCTCCAATTCTCTAGTCTAGTAGTTGATCAAAATTTTAAAATTAGCTTATCTTGAAAAGTATTTTTCAAAAAAGTATTTTTGGAGATAAATAATTTGTGTTTGTTTAATAAATTTTAAAAGTATTTTGAACAATAGTGTTTGGCCAAACTTTTCAAAAGTATTTCTAAGTATATATTTGTCAAAATATTTTTCAAAAAGGTATTTTCGAGAAAAAAAATATTTTTTTAGTTTATGAAAAACACAAATTCTGCTACTTTTCCATAAGATACTTATTTTCTTTTAAAAACTTGACCAAACATATTTTTTTTTAAAAAATAAAGTATTTTGTGTCTCTCAAAAATATGACCAAACATGCATGCTATAGTCAATGAGAAAGGTGTTAATGGCAAATCTTACGGTCCAAATTGAATCTGATGGACGGAGAAATTTGACCAAGAGCCGAAATTTCGTGAAAATGGGTGACTTTCAAAAAATTTCCAACGAGACGTAAAGCACTTGTTACTCATTAGACGGTGAGAACGTACAATCATATGGATCAGTTATTTTAATTAGTCCTAGGGACTTTGGCCGTGCGGTTAGTACTTATTTTGAGAAATATTTTTATTAAGATAATTTTTTTTTAAATATTTTTTAAAAAATAATTTGTATTTGACTAATTCATTTGAAAAGTGCTTTGAGTACTTTTGATAAGTAGATTGTGTTTGACTAATCTTTTTATAAAAGTACTTTTAAGAGTCAAATACGAAAAATGACAGATATTAGTGCATTTTTACTATAAAAATTATTTTATATAGATTTTTTTTTAATATCTATTATGATAACTTTAATTAAGTTTTTTTAAAATTTAAATTAAAGTACATATTACAAATTTTCAATCAATATAATACATAGATCAATCAAGAAAGTATAAATATTAATATTATATTAACATGATGATTCAAATATACTAAAACTATCAAGCAAAATAAATTTAAAAATTATTGTGTAATAAAGAAAGATTAACATTCTTAAATGGAACCTAAATTTTTTTATTGTATGAGGTAAAATCAGTACGAAGACACGCGACAGTGGTCGAGTGCCTAGTTAGGGAGCGTGGGAACCCTAGCGAACATCGTGATAAGAGCATCCCCTCGTAGAGATAAAGAAGCGACTTCCCACTATCAACGGTGATATGACACTAAATGACAAGCAGGGGACAAATGTGTCAGCAGCACGAACAAGCCCCTATAGAGCAGAGCCACAAGAGACTATCAGCCAGCCCACTAACGAATCAGAAAGGCGGCGTCCTCAATGCCTTAGCCTGTATACTATAAATAGTGACCCTTACTCACTTGTAAAAGAATTATTTTTTCCTTTTACATATTCAGTATCGATATAATATTAGTTTTTGTAAGACAACCTGATTAGAATAGGACTCAATACAAATCCTTAGCAATTAGGATTTGATCTCTATTGAGTTTGTATTCTATAGAACTCTAATGAGTTGAGAGTTGTGATCTGCTAGGATCACGTTAGCAGCAACCTTAGGCGTATATATACTCCACATTGTATTATCCTGTAAAGACGTGAGTTTTGAATACTGAAAATACAAATAACAATTTATTTCAATTGTTATTTTCTTCATGGTATTAGAGCCTAGGCTGAATTAAAAACTACACGATCCTGAAGCTCCTCTTTCCCTCGAAACAGTCATGGCCACTTCTTCGAGCATAACCTTAGCTCTTTCACCTTCTTCACTTCACCATCTTATCATAATTTGTTCCGTCAAGTTAAAGCCATCTAATTACCTTGTTTGGAGGACACAAATCCTTCAACTAATGCAAACCTTGAAAATTGACAAGGTCATTAAGGAAGATCCGCCAACCGAGATGGAAGAAGACGATGAAGGCAAAGCCAATCCAAACCCAAAGTTCACTGAATGGGAAGAACGGGACGTTCTTGTTAGGAGTTGGCTTTCTGGAACAATGATAGAAAAATCAATGTTCCTCATCATAGGATGTTCAACCGTAAAACAGACGTGGGTTTGTCTTGAGGATACCTACCTACAAGCAAGCAAAGATAAGGAGTTTCAGTTGAAGCAACAACTTCAAACTATAAAACTGGGGTCCAAATCCATTGATGAATATATAAAGTAATTTAAAGAAATTTGCGATAGTCTTATGGCTATCCGCAAACCGTTGGATGAAGATAACAAAGTAATTAGTTTTGCTAGAGGTCTTGGAAGCAAATACAAAAACTTTCGTACTGTAATGCTGGGAAAACCACCATACCCCACCTTTATTCAGTTTGTGAATGGCCTTAGAAGGTTTGAAATGAGGGAAAATAGAGAAAAGCAAGTAGTGCAAACCAATATTGACGCAACCATGGCCTTTATGGCACATAAAAGCCAAGGAAGAGGTCGTGGTAACTCATTTAGAGGACGAGGAAATCAAAGAGGAAGAGGCAATAGATGAACTTTTGATCAAAGGCAGTTTTCCACAACCAACTGGAGTAAGTCAGGTCAAGGAGATTCCAAAAAATAATATTTGTCAAATTTGTGGAAGGAGTAACCATACCGCACTCTCTTATTTTTATAGATAGGATTATTCCTATCAGGCACAACAAGATGTACCACAGGCTTTGACAGCTATGTCTCTTGGTGATCAACATGATAATCACCTCTATGTAGATTCAGTTGCTACCGATCACATGGTGCAATCTTCAGGTATTCTTATGAATTCTTCTCCGTTTAAGGGAAACAATATTGTTATGGTAGGCAATGGTGATAAGTTGCCCATCACACATATATGAGATAAGAATATTGGAAAGAATTTACGTTTAAAGCATGTCTATGTAGTGCCTCAACTCAAAAAGAACCTGATTTCTGTTAGTAAGCTTGTTACAGATAATCCTTGTTCTCTTAAGTTTACTGATACGGGTTTTATTGTTAAGTACAAGAGAAAAAGAGAAATTTTGGCAAAGGGGAATAGAAGGCATGACCTATACACTTTGGAAGGAAATCTACATAAAGCCTTGACAACTACAAAAGCAGAGAAGAACTCAGACACAATATGACATCCAAGATTAGGACACCCCCATTAAAGAATTCTTAGTTTCTTACATAGCAATAAATTTATTGATGTCAAAAGATGGAATAAAGATTTCTCTGTTTGTACTAGTTGTCAAATGGGAAAAAGTTGTAAGTTACCCTTTCAAGTGTCAAATAAAAAAGAAATTGAGCCATTAACAAAAGTGCATAGTGATTTATGGGGACCTGCCCCTGTTGCATCTTCTCAAGGAATAAAATACTATGTTATATTCGTTGATGACTGCACACGATTTACCTGGCTTTATCCTCTAAAGAGAAAGTCTGATTTTCTATCTACATTTTTAGTCTTTCAAAAGTTAGTAGAAAATCAGCTTTTAAGGAAACTCAAAACGTTTCAGTGTGATGGAGGAGGAGAATTTAATAATTCAGAATTCATCAATTACTTGGCTCAAAATGGTATTAAACGCCAAATTTCTTGTCCACATACCCATGAGAAAAATCGATTAGCAGAAAGAAAGCATAGACACATTGTCGAAACAGGTCTGACCTTGCTCTATAACGCAAACTTGCCGTTGTTTCTTTGGGTTGAAGCATTCATGACTGCTGCCTTTCTTATTAACAGAATGCCTACATCTACCTTGAATATACACTCCCCAGTTTTGAGTCACATGGACAAAATGCCGACTATAATACTTTGAAAGTTTTTGGATGTCATTGTTTTTATTATCTCAATGGTCAAAATAAAAACAAGTTCCAACAAAAAATGTATTCTTGTGTATTCATCGGCTATAGCCTTCTTCACAAAGGGTTTAGGTGCTATCATCCTCCGTCAAGAAAGGTGTTTATCTCACGACATATTATTTTTGATGAATTCAAATTGCCTTATGTATCTTCTAGTGTTGATCTTCCTGCAGAATCAAATAGTCCACAATTTACTACATTTCAAGAATTTATTCAACAAACAGATTCAAAAGAATATGATACATTACCTCTTGAGAGTGATACCATTGCAACAACTACTAATGATATAACATCCCTTGATATATATTCATCCTTTCAGCAGTCTACTGATACAGAACCAGCTGTGATGATCGAGTCCAGATATGTCCATCATCTCGATACTCCTTGTGATCTATTTGAGAGTGTCAATGAATCCACAGAAGGTACACAACAGTCAAACACCAGCAGTCCCCTTTTAGGCGATGCAACATTATCCTCCACAACTTGTGGCTTGTCCAACTTACCAGGTATCGAGCTCTTTGTTGACTTACCACCTCTGTCTTCTATCCCACCACCTTATCTGCCCTCTGATAATACACATCACATGCTCAGACGAGCCAAGACTAGTTCCATGCCAAATGCGACCTTTCAGTCCATGTCCCTTGCTACTTGTACTCAACCTGATATTGTTGAACCTAAAACCATTAAAGCTGCCTTGTCTAAGCCACATTGGTTATCTGCAATGCATGAAGAACTACAAGCTTTGATATCTAACAATACCTGGACATTGGTTCCTCGGTAGCCTACCATGAATGTCGTTGGTTCCCATTGGGTCTTTAAAATAAAGTTTCATGCCTATGGATCTGTGGAACAATTTAAAGCTCGCTTGGTCGCTAAAGTATATAATAAAATTGAAGGAGTTGATTTTGAGGATACATTTAGTCCAGTTGTCAAGGCTTCCACCATTCGGACCATTTTATCTATTGCTATCACCTTAAATTGGGAGATGAAGCAACTAGACGTAAAAAAATGCTTTCTTACATGGCGATCTCAAGGAGATTGTTTTCATGGAATAACCACCTGGATTTTGGGATCCTCTCTTCCCGAATCATGTTTGTCTACTCAAAAAAGCTCTCTACGGCCTCAAAAAATCTCCAAAAGCATGGTTCCAAAAGTTTAGCTCATATCTTCTTCATCTTGGTTTTTCATGTTGCAAGGCTGATTCATCGTTGTTTATTCTCCATTCCTCAGAAGGTACCATATTACTTCTACTATACGTTGATGATATTATCCTAACAGGAAGCCGTTCTTCCATTTTGTCCAAGCTTATACTCAGGCTACAATCTCATTTTGCCATGAAAGACTTGGGACATCTTCATTATTTTCTTGGCATAGAGGTTCATAACCATAAAGATGGCTTATTTCTTAGCCAGCAAAAGTATGCGACAACTATCCTTCAACGAACTGATATGTTAGCTGCCAGAACTCATCCAACACCATTTTCCCAGAAGCACCATCTGTATGACGCTACTGACCCTCCTGTTGATGATGCCTCTGACTATTGCAGCTTAGTTGGCGCATTGCAATATTTAACGCTCACTCGTCTAGAGATAGCGCATGCCGTGAACCTCTTATGCCAGTTTATGCAGAGTCCAATGATAGTTCATTGGTCTGGCATCCAATGCGTGCTTTGCTACATTACTGGCACTATCCATTTTGGGCTGCGCATCTCAGCTCAGTCCTCTCTGAATTTGGTTGGCTTCTCTGATGCCAATTGGGCTGGTTTCCCTCTTACAAGGCACTCGACATCTGGCATTTATATTTTTCTTGGATCCAATTATATTAGCTAGTCTTCTAAGAAGCAAAATACTGTCGCTCGATCAAGTGCCGAGGCTGAGTATCGCTCATTGTCTTCACTGGCTGCAGACCTCACCTGGATTACATACTTGTTGAAGGACATTGGTATCTCTCTATCCAGACCTCCTTTGTTGTATACTGACAACATTAGTGCAATAAATCTAGCGTCCAATCCAATGTTACATGCTCGCACGAAGCATGTCGAGCTTGATTATCATTTCGTGTGAGAAAAGGTTGTCCAAGGAGATATGGTGACCAAATTTGTTCCTTCCTTGCAGCAAATCACAGACATTTTCACCAACCCACTATCCAAGTTTCAGATTCAAACACTTTGAACCAAGCTGGGTGTTGTTGCTCGCCCCACCACCAGTTTGAGGGGGGATGTAAGACAACCTGATTAGAATAGGACTCAATACAAATCTTTAGCAATTAGGATTTAATCTCTATTAAGTTTGTATTCTATAGAACTCTAATAAGTTAAGAGTTGTGATCTGCTAGGATCACGTTAGCAACAGCCTTAGGTGTATATATACTCCACATTGTATTAGCCTGTAAAGACGTGAGTTTTGAATACTGAAAATACAAATAACAATTTCTTCAGTTTCTTGGTCTCTAAGGTTTCTTTACTGTCTATTTACTTTGTTGTTCTTTATTAACTTGCATAAAACCTGTTGGCAGCACTATGCTACTCTCGGTTGCTGCCATAAACGGTCATGGATAACTTAGATCATTCACTTTACTTTCTCTCTATTGTCTTTTTACTATTATCATTTTTCCTTGATCATTGAATGCTCTGACCACTAATAAATTGATAACCCAAGAGAGCTTAAATCGTAACACGTGTTCTTGACTCACATACAAATTTAACTGTATCAAATTGATGGTAAATAGTTTGGCACCCACCCTGGGCTAGATCAATTGTGTGGGTTTAATCTTGGTTGTTTCTTTGTTAGTTTATTTGTTTTGTATTCTTGCAGATCTGTGTAATGGCCAACAAAAAAGAACGGACTGAAATGGTACTAGCTGTTCCTAATGTAGCAAGGACTTAATCCTCAGGACCGACCAACTCCAGCAGTAAATGATCCACCATGAATAAGAGAGCCCACATATCGACACGAATCACATGAATGTGAACACTCAAAGGAGGGGCCGCAACCTCCATAACAAGAAGGGAGAAATTGGTGAAGAAGGGGCTGACCTAAAAGACCTCCAACAAATTCTCAAAAGCTTCGCTGAAGAGCAAAAGAAGCTGATGGAAAGAGTAGAAGAATAGGGTAAGATAAAGGATGAGTTTCAGTGCTGTCCTACCCAAGAAACTCCCAACTCCTCCAAAGAGAATAAATAGGACGACGGAGAAAAAGATTTCGAAGATATATCTGAAAGTCGCAAAGATAGAAAGTCATGGGTGAGCCTGAAACCTTTACCATTACGTTAGCTTACATAGTAGAAATATTGAGGGAGAAGATTACAGTGCAAAACACAGAGCTCCCACCCACATGAACCGTATCCTGAGAGTTCCCCCCATGCCAAAGGGTCAGACTTAAAGAGCTATGCAAAGGTACCCTACAAGGATAGCGCGATGACCCGACCTATCCCAAAAAGGTTAGAAAATGCCTGATATTACCAAATATGATGAGACTATTGACCCTCAAGAGCACCTTCTATTATTCACGATAACAGTAAATGGTAATAATCTAACGATGGAGGAAGCTGAGTTGGTGATGATCAAAAAGTTTGGCAAGACCCTCTGGGCCAGGATCTAGTTGGTTTTCTCTCTTACCCAAATTTTTTATTGAATCTTTTAACATCTGGGTGGACAACTTTATTAGAGCTCACATTGGAGCAATGAAAGTGCACCCCCGTAGAGGGTACATCTTCAAGATAAAGTAAAGAGATATGGAACTCCTCTGAGAATTTGTTGACAGGTTCCAGAAGGAGCGGATGCAGCTACCAACAGTACCAAATGAGTGAGTTGCAGAAGCTTTCACGATGGGTGTAGCACCCCAAAAATTCTAAGATAAGACCCAAACTATTTTCATTAGAGTCATGATCTATTCTCTAGTATGAAAAGTGTTTTCAATGTGAATCATGTTCATAAGAAACTTCTATAAGCAAGTTAAGTTGAAAGCACCCCAACCAAAGAAGTTTTCATGTAAGACTAAACTAGTATCATCTTCAAATGATCACACCTCCTAAAATATGAAGAGTTAGGTGGAATATTACCAACAAAATTAATTTCTTTTGAGTCTTCTTTCCAACGCCACTGACCTCGCATTAATCCAAGTCTGGAGTAAAAAGTTATCGGTATTTTACTGCAGCACTGCCAGTGACTACGGATGGGAATGACGAACCGTGGTTCTGAACCACGGTCCGTACTGTGACTCGTGAAAATAGTACCGCAACTTAAAATTTTCACCTTCAAAATGATGAGTTGGTTAACGACCCATAGACCAAAATCACGGTCCGTAGTTTGACCCGTGGTTTGCCAATTTTCAGCCTTTCTTCCAGATTTCCACGGGTGACTTCACGGGTCATCGTTTCAAATGATGGTCCATCCTGTAAACTCGTGGAATCACCTTCAAAGAACCCCAGAACTCAAGGACAGAACCACGGGTCAATTGATGGTCTATCGTTCAGAACTATGGTCCGTCAACCAATCTGTTGTTCGATATTTCGAGAAATTTCAGCAGCTTTTAATTTAGTTTCCCAGGGATATTTCAGACCATTCCTTTTTATTTTAGCTCCGACTATAAATAGTTTTAGGCTTATTTTCATTAAGTCAAAACCTCAAAACAAGTCAGTTTCCTCTCAAGTTAGTTTCAAGGAGAAAAGAATGCTCTTCGCCAAAGTTCAGACCTAGGGTTCTTCTCCAAAGCTTTAAACCTCAGTTCCAGTTCAAGAATCTTCTACAACCAGGTATGTGGGTATTCAGTAAGGGTTTAGTTCACCCTTATGCCCAAAATCTCAGTCTTCTATTTTAAATTTCATGATGTTAAAAACTAGGGTTCTTACCCAATCATGCTAAATTTTACACAATTCAGTCCTTATGATCTCTACTTGAATTATAGCCTATTTTAGAAGATTTGCTTCATGTTTTCAATGTCTTGCATGATATTTTACAAGAATTTTAAGAAATCAAGAATCTAGCTTGAAATTGTAGTATTTTCATGAGAATTGGTTTTCTTCAAAATTTAACCTAGATTACTAGCATTCAATTTTAAGCATAAAATTAGCCAGTTTTCAGTCTAGAGGTTTTGTTTAAAACTTTTCATGAGTTAGCAAGCTTCAACTTACCTTCAGTATGTTTTACAAGAATATGTTTTTAAATATAGACTTTCAACATATGCTTTCAATGATGATGAACTTAGTAGGTTTTGTGATTAGCATGGTATTCAGATATGCCATCAATGATTATGAATTTAGTAAGTTTCATGATTAGTATGACATCTAGATATGTACACATGCTTTATGAATAGTTTTCATTTATACAGCCTTTCAGAAATAATCCAGATTAAGTAGGTTTTGATAAAGCATTCCAAAACTTCAGTTTTAAATGAGCTATCAATATTCAGTTTAGGAGTAGTACTTAGCACCGAGTTGGAATAAGGTTCAGTGTACCTAAACTCCCAGAACTACCTGCCACCGTAGGTTATTAATCCCCACAGTTAGGCCTCAGAACTAGTGATCACATCAGCCATGCCTTTATACCCTGGCAAGGTATATTGAGTTCTTTTGATGAGGCGTATACATCGGACTCCACGTTTAGCTCACGTGATTTATGTCGGTTAACAGACTCTCCCACATAATTAGACTCAATGATTGTTTGCTAGGCCCTCAGTTCACTTTTACAACTTTTAAGTTATATTTTTCTAGAGTATCCTTGCATTTCAGAGTATCCTTGCATTTCAGAGTATCCTTGCATTTCAGAGTATCCTTGCATTTCAGATTTTATGCATATTATGTTTGGGCTTGAGTACTACAGATTAAATTTACAGTTTTAAACAACATATCAGTGTTTTCAGCATGCTCAGTAGAAGAAACCCTTCTAAGGATTTTACTTTAAACATGACTTTTAGCATAACTCACGACTTTCAGCTCAGTTGCTCTAGTCCATGATTTACATACATACTCTATCTTTTAGTCCATGAAATTCCAAGTAACAACTTTCCTTATCTTTAAGAATCATGATCTTACAGTTACAATCCAACAACATGATTTACATTCCCTTAAGTAAAAAGAGTTTATGTTATATAGCTTTAACTTATGCACTTCACATATTATACATAGTCCATTTTTCAGCCATGCTTTCAGTATCCATATATCTTCTCATGATTTATAGTAAGTGCATATCTCACATGCTCAGTACATTCAAAGTACTGACCGCATACCTTTCTTATGCTGCATTATTTTATGATGTAGGTTTCAGTGCTAGCTTCCAGGATCATAGTCAGACGGATCACAACTTCCAGTCAGTAGAGATCGAGTTCTCCTTGTACGGGAACTCTAGTCAGTTATAAATGTTATTTCAGTTGCTTATACATTGATTAAAATAGTTGGGGGTCATGTCCCGACTAACTGTAGTTCAGTGTTAGTAGAGGCTTCATAGACAGTCAAACAGTCAGTCACTTAGTTGTATCAGTTTTCAAATGCTATTGTATATCAGTTTATAATAGTTCATTTTGTTATAATGTTTTCAAAAGATCTCAGCACATTTCAGCTTTCGCATTTACTTTCATTCTTTATCTCAGCAGTATGCCAGGCCATGGGTTAGCTTGGGGTCACTTGTGACTCTAAGCACCGTGTCGCGTCCAGTGTGTAGGCTCGGGGCATGACAAACTTGGTATTAGAGCACAGAGTTCAAGTGTCCTAGGGTGTTTATGAAGCCGTGTCTAGTTGAGTCTTGCAGAACAATATAGAGATGTATGTAATTTTCTTCGAGGGGCTACAGGGCATTAAGGAAATATTTCCCTTTGTTCATACTCTAGATCATGTAGTAAAGATGTTCCTTCAGAAACTTATGCAGATTCATGCATTGATCCAAATTCCTCCAATCATGACTCACCTTCGAGGTAGTGGAGACAGTATAGTTCATATCCCTGTCAGTGAGATGCTCTCAGATAGAGCCATCAGAAAGTTAATAGGCTGCACAAGGGCTTAAGAAGAGCCCACTAGTGCATTAAAGTCTATGAATCCAAAAGCATATATCTTTTTCCACTAATGCAGTTAAGCCAACAGTAGAATGAGCTCTCAGACCCTCTTCCAGAAACTTTACTATGAGTGGCACCTTAGCCAAAAGGTATAGTTGTGTAAGCGCTTGGGTAGTACAGTCGCTCAACAGTTAGTATGAATAAAGATGTTATGGGCCATAAGTGACATGACCCCAGAACTAGGTGTATGGATTTAGAATTATAGTAGCTATAAGATGTATATGTGACGCCTAGATGAATTGGTAAATTGTCACTAAGTCTTGAGATAGAGAAGAGAGCCTTAAGCATTAAAAAGGTAGGTGTGCACCCAGAGTAGTATGTTGTTGTGTGATGTTCAGAAGATTATAGATAGACGATGTTGATCCTCTAGTGTGGTTTGAATTCAGTTGAGTTTGGTGGATGTGAACTTAGAAATATGATGTTAGTAGACGATTAAGCAAAAGTTCAGATTGCTAAGTGTTAGAAGAAGTGGTTATATACCCCAGTAAGAGTATGCATCCTCCAGTGATAGCCTTAAGGGTAAAGATGAAGCTAAGAGATGTCTCAGAAGAAGACCTAGCAAAAAGTTAGCATCTTCAGTTATAGCCTAGTTCAGGAGAGAGATCTGCAGACTTAGAGAGGTGACTTTCAAGCTAAGAGGGTGATGATAGAATGATGAACCAAGTCGAGTCTTACAACTCGACTAGTATAGGATTCTAAAAAGGGCTATGATGGATATCAATCCATTTTTATTCCAGCAGATTTCCTAGCACTTCAGTAAAGATGACACTATACTAAGATGTATTTATGTCATACTCATGCATAAGTTCATGCACTCCCTACAGATTCATGTCCATACTCAACTCCTAGAACAAACATAAATTGCTCCAGATAGCTATTCCAGTCTTACTCCATGATTTTATGAATTCCAGCTTTATGTCATGAGACTCCATAGATATTTAAACTCATGTCTCACAATATGCTCAGTTCTATATACTCAGTTCAGTCCTCAGGATACGCCTTGATGGCTAATGAAATCATTCTGCATCAGGTATATGCTCATACCAGATTTGTTGAACAGTTCATGCTTATGATTCCTTACTCCAACCATGCTTCATATATCTACTATGTGAGACTCAGACCCATGTACTTGACTTCTCAGACCTCACCTTGAGTGGATAGATCACACTAAGTGTGTTAGTGGGGGAAGCTAAGTAGTAGCCTAGATGGGGAGTACTAGATTTTCGTCTTTTTTGTGGCCTTTTGCAGAAGTTCTTGCAGTTACAGTTTCTACGTATGCTAGGGAAGATGATAGAAGCCTCAGATAGTGCCATTTCTAAACAAGCCATAAGATGATCATAGTACTAGGCTTGAATGTTGTGGTGAAATACACGTGGGCCTATGCTTTGTGCAACTAGTGACCCATTGATTAAAACTCAAGGTTAGTTGATTTTCTTGATAAGAAGGAATACCATTCTTGGGAGATGACTTTAGGTGCAAGAGATTTAGTCGAGATAGGCTTGAACATGTGAAAGAAGATAGTTAGGCTCAGACCTCAGGATCTATTTGTGGGTTGATGAGAATTTTAGTTGCAGATAGCAAGTGTAGCATTCAGATAAAGTTGGTATGGTGAAACAGGATGTTCCTAAGCTTAAAGGATATCAACCGTATTGTTTGAGGCGGAAATAGTCTTGTTCTTACTCCCTGCCTGAGATGCTCATACCTTATATCTAGTAGCTTCAGATAGCAAGATAGTAGACTCCTCATATTAGACCAGTTCAGACCTGCCAATAATCATTCCTAAGGCCAAAAGGCCCTACGCTCAGTTCAGTCCATGCTGGTAAGTTCAGTTTAGAAGAGAATAGTTTTCCCGTATAGATATTCCTCTCAGTTTTATGCTCCTTTTAGATAAATACGATATCTAAGAATGCATTCGTTCTTTATGAGTTTCATCTAAGTCCCTACTCTCACTCCAGACCAGTTATCATGTTGGGCATTCAGTTTCATGTCCTATCAATGTTCTTATGCTCTCAGTATGCATACATGCCTTACGAACCCAAATCAGTTCGTATTTCAGTCAAAAATCAGTTACCATGTCAGTACTTCAGCTTTTAGAACTCAGTTGGTGGGATTGCAACTCTTTCCCCACCACCTCAGCCTAGTTAGTCTTCAATCGAGGATGAATGATCCCAAGGGGGAGATATTGTAACACCCCAAAAATTCCAAGCTAAGACTCAAACTATTTCCATGAGGGTCATGATCAATTCCCTAGTGTGGAAAGTTTTTTCAATGTGAATCATGTTCATAAGAAACTTCTATAAGCAAGTTAAGTTGAAAGCACCCCAACCAAAGAAGTTTTCATGTAAGACTAAACTAGTACCATCTTCAAATAATCACACCTCCTAAAATATGAAAAGTTAGGTGGCCTATTACCTAACAGATTAAAAGTTTTTGAGTCTTCTTTCCAACGCCACCTACCGCGCATTAATTCGAGTTCGGAGTAAAAAGTTATGGGTATTTTACTGCAGCACTGCAGTGACTATGGATGGGAATTACGAACCGTGGTTCTGAACCACGGTCCATACTTTGACTCGTGAAAATAGACCCGCAACTTAAAATTTTCACCTTCAAAGCGACAAGTTGGTTCACGACCCATAGACCAAAACCATGGTCCGTAGTTTGACCCGTGGTTTGCCAATTTTTAGCCTTTCTTCCAGATTTTCACGGGTGACTTCATGGGTCGTCGTTTCAAATGACGTTCCATCCTGTAAACTTCAGGAATCACCTTCAGAGAGCCCCAGAACTCAGGGACAGAACTAGAGGTCAGTTGATGGTCCGTCGTTCAGAACTACGGTCCATCAACCAATCCGTGGTTTGATATTTCGAGAAATTTCAGCAGCTTTTAATTTAGATTCCGAGGGATATTTAAGACCATTCCTTTTTCTTTTAGCTCCGACTATAAATAGTTTTAGGCTTATTTTCATTAAGTCAAGACCTCAAAACAAGTCAGTTTCCTCTCAAGTTAGTTTCAAGGGGAAAAGAACGCTCTTCTCCAAAGTTCAGACCTAGGGTTCTTCTCCAAAGCTTCAAACCTCAGTTTCAGTTCAAGAATCTTCTACAAGCAGGTATGTGGATATTCAGTAAGGGTTTAGTTCACCCTTATGCCCAAAATCTCAGTCTTCTATTTTGAATTTCATGATGTTAAAAACTAGGGTTCTCACCCAATCATGCTAAATTTTACAGAATTCAGTCCTTATAATCTTTACATGAATTATAGTAAGTTTCATGATTAGTATGACATCTGGATATGTCCACATGATTTATGAATAGTTTTCAGTTATACAACCTTTCAGAAATAATCCAGATTAAGTAGGTTCCGATACAGCATTCCAGAACTTCAGTTTTGAATGAGCTATCAACATTCAGTTTGGGAGTAGTACTTAGCATCGAGTTGGACTAAGGTTAAGCATACCTAAGATCCCAGAACTACGTGCCACCGTAGGTAATTTAGCCCCTCAGTTAGGCCTCAGAACTAGTGATCACATCAGTCATGCCTTTATACCCTAGCAAGGTATATTGGGTCCTTTAGATGGGGCGTATACATCAGACTTCACATTTAGTTCACATGGTTTATGTCGGTTAACAGACTCTCCCACAAAATTAGACTCAATGGTTGTGTACTAGGACCTCAGTTCAGTTTTACAACTTTTAAGTTATTTTTTTTCAAGAGTATCCTTGCATTTCAGATTTTATGCGTATTATGTTTGGGCTTGAGTACTACAGATTAAATTTACAGTTTTAAATAGCATATCAGTGTTTTCATCATGCTCAGTAGAAGAAACTCCTCTAAGGATTTTACTTTAAACATGACTTTTAGCATGACTCACGACTTTCAGCTCAGTTGCACTAGTCCATGATTTACAGGCATACTCTATTTTTTAGTCCATGAAATCCCAAGTAACAACTTTCCTTATCTTTAAGCATCATGATCTTACAGTTACAGTCCAGCAACATGATTTACATTCCCTTTAGTAGAAAGAGTTTATGTTATACAACTTTGACTTATGCAGTTCAGATATTATACATAGTCTAGTTTTCAGCCATGCTTTCAGTATCCATGTATCTTCTCATGATTTATAGTAAGTGTATATCTCACATGCTCAGTACATTCAAAGTACTGACCGCATACCTTTATTGTGCTGCATTGTTTTATGATGTAGGTTTCAGTGCTAGCTTCCAGGATCATGGTCAGACGGATCACAACTTCCAGTCAGTAGTGATCGAGTTCTCCTTTTTTGGGAACTCCAGTCAGTTAGTAGTTATAGAAGTTATTTCAGTTGTTTATACATCGATTAAAGATAGTTTGGGGTCATGTCCCAGCTAACTGTAGTTCAGTGTTAGTAGAGGATTCATAGATAGTCAAACAGTCAGTCACTCAGTTGTTTCAGTTTTCAAATGCTATTGTATATCAGTTTATAATAGTTCATTTGGTTATAATATTTTCAAAAGAGCTCAGCATATTTCAGCTTTCGCATTTACTTTCAGTCTTTATCTCAGCAGTATGCCAGGCCATGGGTTAGCTTAGGGTCACTTGTGACTCTAAGAACCATGTCGCGTCCAGGGTGTAGGCTCGGGGCATGACAATGAGCCTTAACCTGAGAGTTTGGTTGCTTCGTTCAAGTTGAAAGAAAGCCTGACAGAGTTCAAAGCCACAACATGGGCTGAAGTGTATAGTCAATAAGAATCCAAGATCTTAATGAAGGACAATTTTAGGTGAGTCGGAAGCAATGCCCCTAGGGTATCAAAAAAAGCAAAGATAAAAAAGAACCCCTAGCATCAAGAAAGTAAGTCATCACGGAACGTCCTTCACTTGGGTAGCCCAAAAGGCCTGTCCCAAGGGAGTAGACACATGAACAAGAAAATCAAGCAATTCACAAACCATGTCTAATCTTACAATAAAACCAGCAGATATATATCAGAAACTAGATTCAGGATCAAATATAACTCAAGTCATGTGGTCACAGAAAAGAATAGTACCTGTGGTATCACGACTCAGATCATCGTGAGTTGCACCCACCCCACCCCCGGATGAGCGAACCAATCGAGTCCAACTCTTAGCCTAGACTAACAACCTAAAACCAACAAACATAAAATAAACTAGAAATTCGAATACGCAAGGAACCATATCATTAAATAAGCCTACAAAAATTCCCCTAGAACCTGAACGTCATCGTACTAAACACTACCAATACTAGAGTACGGGGATACAACCCTAAAACTTAAAACAATAAGAAATAGTCTAAGCCTGAAATAATTGGGCTGTAACTCAAAAGATAGACACCGAGGCAGCTTGGTCGAATGGCTGACCCTTGATATCTGGAATAGTCAGGCCTACAAGTGAGGTCGTGCGTCAACCGCCAAAAGATTTCCTGTACTCACAAAAAAACAAACAAGTGCAGTATCCGTACATAACCACCTTGTACTGGTAGGATCATCAGCCAGTTCCAATAACCATGTATGAACAGTACAAGAATCAAGTAACAATATAGGAAACACGTAATCCAATTACCAAACACCTCTAACTACAAATCTCATCCTAACTTGTCTCTACATGCCATTCACTTCCAATACAAAAATCAATACAAGTCACACTCTCATATCTATATAGCCCGAACCCACCCTGGGATCCCTTCTAACCAACACCTAAGTGTTTACAAGCAACCCGGTCTGCACCAAGACCAACTCTAAATCATATACAATAATAACCCAGCCTCACACAGACCATAATTAAAAGTCACATCTCAATAATACAGCCCGGTCCACTCATGGAACCAATAACAATCAACATAATGTAACAATGTTAATGAAATGATGCAGTAAAGTAAACCCATACCAGGCGTGGTACCCGAGCCAACCGTTAGTAATTTTCCGTACCAGGTGTGGTACCCGAGCCAACCGTTAGTATTCCTGTACCAGGCGTGGTACCCGAGCCAACCAAATGTCAATAATCCACAGTCACAACAATGAATAATTAACTTGTAAACCAACAAGCAAAAATGCATAGTTCAATAACCAGACTGATCAAACAGGACTATAATAAATTCCAATTCATCTCCTAAGTAATGCATCTCATACAATCACTTAGATAAAAGTACTCAAACACACAATGCATAAAGAAATCAAGCCATCACCTACCTCAAAATGATCCAAGCTTTACTCAACCGGAGCTTTCCCATTCTCCGAAGTTCCTGCCAGTTCTTGGTCTAAAACAAAACACAATAACCAAAAATTAATCCCCATGGCCTATAATTTACTCGGATTATGCAAGAATCCTAAACCCCGGGCCACCCATGATCATTCCACCCTTTCCCCGGGCTTTCCCACCATTAATTCACCTAGTTCTATCATTTTTACGAATAAAATTAGGAAATTAAGGTCACATGATCATAAAACGGTAAATTTAGCAACACCCAAGAACTTTTACACATAGAATCCCCCCTTTCCCCGGATTCTACCATCCCTAAGTCATTCCAAACCTCTTCCCAAGTCCACCCCTAGCAATTCTACATCATAGGAAAAGTATTATGGAGTTTGGGGAGTAGAAACCTTACCTTAGGGAAGAAAAACGATGAAGAACGGAGGAAAAATGCCTGAAATCACCCTAGTTCTATTCCCAAACGAATTGTAGAAAACTGGACTATTTTGGGGAAGTTTGTTCATTAAATCCCATTAGGTTCCGCTATAGCAGTCGACTTATGCTATAGCGGTACCGCCGTAGCAGAGTCAACCGCTATGGCAGAGATTGACCGCCTTGACTTCTGCTATAGCGGTCTTTTCTTCCATTATAGTGGAGGTCGCCACATCGGAGCCTTAGTGCTCGTCACATACAAAATGTCCAAAATTCTGCATAATTTGTCCATTTTACAACACACTTGCTTCCCCCGACGATCCAAAACAACCCCTTCACGTCAATCTCGATTCCAAAATATCTATTTACTCGAATTCGATTCCGAAAAGTCCCTCAGACTCCTTTATATATTGGCTACGTGGAAAAATAGCTTAAATCAAGACATATAACCCAATCCTTACCCAGATTTCCCTAGACTATACCTCGCTCCAAATTTGGCCGAGGCTAGCCTAGCCCAGAATTTCAAACTCCCAAACTCGGAGTTTCTAACTCCAAAACTTGGCACGATTGGACTACCCATAACGATGGACTCGGTCGTTACATGTGATCACCACATCTTATGCGTCTACCTTGGGCCTTCTTGGAAAGGCGTAGAAGTGATTCTTACCACCTGCTTGTGTATCACTCTTGTTGGGCTGATTACCACCTCTACCAATGGTACTACTGCCCTAGTTTGGATGGGTGCCACCCCTACTAGTCATGTGACCACCCCTCCTGCCCTGCACACGTTCTCTACCATATCCATTACCTCCTATACCCGTCAGAGCTCTAGGAGCCTACTCCTAACCTGTCTGTCGAGATCTAAGACAATTCCTCCAAATATGACCAACCTCATTACACTCATAGTAAGCACAGTCCAAGGTGGGTCGCTGAACTGGAGAAGACAAAGTCAGATAACCACCAAAATCTGAAGGAGGCTGGCTGGCCCCTGGTAGAACCACAATAGATACCTATATCATAGACTGAATAGGACATGCAGGATACCCCTTCCCACATAATTTAAGCCCCTCAAAAGGGATTATTTCTCCCATTATCATCTATCTATCTTAGAGAAAATCTCTCAAGGCTCTAGTTCAAGACACCTAGGGTTTCAAGCAAGAGCATAGAAGCTCAAGCAAGAAAGCTTCTCAAGAGTTTTTCCCTCAATTTGTTTTTCTTTCTTAGGTATGTGAGTATTAAATAAGGGTTTCCTTTCACCCTTATGCCCAAAACCTCAAGTTTTACTTTGAATCTATAAAATTATGAAACTAGGGTTCTTACCCAATTATGAGTTTTCCTGTAAATTGAATTTACTTATATTATAGTAATGATTTCTAATCCTTAATGCATGATTTTACAGGGGTTTTCACAATTATTTGTTAACCCTATGATTTGAGAATAAACTTGGCATGATTTAACCTCACTATATGTTTTGAATCAAAATTGGCATGTTCAGATAACATTACCTCAAGTATCTATGAAAATTGCATGCCTAGTTCCTTAATTTATGAAATTTAGCAAGAACATGTTTTGAACTAGTTCCATGTTATACCTTCTAGAACTATTTTTTCATGAGTAATATAACATCTAGATATGTCCACATAATTTATGAACAGTTTTGATATCCAGATATGTCACATGATATGTATGAGCTATATGATATATTTTTCGAGTAGTATTTAGCACTGAGCTTATGAGAATTTAAGATAACTCAAGTCCAGAACTACATTGCTAGCATATGTATTTTTTCTCCCAAAGGGATCATGATAGTGGTTTCACTCTAAACATGGTCTTATAAGCCAGCAAGGTACAAGGCAACTCTCCAACTAGGGTACAAAAGTTGGATTCCATGTAGCTCACATGGTGTATGTCGGTTACGAGAAACTCCCACAAGAAATGGTTCTAAGTATTTGAATGTATATGACTCTTAGTTTCAAGTTCAGATTTACTAATTATAACTTACGATTATAAATATGCTTACAACTTATGATTTTACTTATGCCATTACATTACAATTTTTACTACTCTTGCATGATTTCAACTTTTAAGAATATTTTCAAGTATATATTTTATCATGACCTATGCATATCTCACATACTCAGTACATTCCATAGTATTGAACGCATACTTTTTTGTGCTGCATCCTTCATAATGTATATTTAGCATCCCGTTCTCAGGCTTGTGGCTAGTAGTTCAGCAACACTTTCAGTCAGCTCGGTAAGTCCTCATCATTCGGGGACTTGGAGTTCAGTTTTACTTTAGTTTATCTTAGTCTTTCATTTCAGATAGTTTAGAGTGTGCTGGGGGTCATGTCCCAGTAACTCATCAGTTAGTAGAGGCTTCATAGCCAATCAGTCAGTTAGTTGTATCAGCTTTTGAATGACTTTATATTTTAGTTTATGAATGTTCATTTTATTATAGTATTTTTCAAGAGCTCAACACCTGTTTTAGCTTTCGCATTATCTTACAATCTGTATATCAGTAGTATGCCAGGTCATTGATTAGCTTGGAGTCACTTGTGACTCTATGCACCTGTTACGTCCAGGTTGTAGGCTCGGGGTGTGAAAATCATACTAGCTTGTGGTACCCAGTCCATAATAATAAATCAATATCAATATCCATACTGGCTCGTGGTACTCGCTCTATAGTAACATCAACAATATCTGTACCAATGTGGTACCCGACCCTTTAACCAATGTGTCACGACCCGATTTCCTAGTCATGATGGCACATACAACCCCTAGTAGGCGAACCAATTCCCGTAGCCCAGAACAGTTAGTAATTGGCTACTATCTAACAAATAAATGGGAGGATAGATAACAGGAGTATATATATATATATATACATATGCGGAAACTAAATCAAATCCCAAGACCTGGTATCGTAGTATAGAGCCAAACTACACACATGGAGTGCAAATAATCCAAAAAAATACATACAGATGTCTCTGAATGGTAATAGAGTACATGAAGCAAAAGATAAACTAAAGCTAAGCTCCGATCGCCAAGAGCTCACCCTCAGTCTGAAGTAGTCCCCAACAGATCTCCAAGCACGAATCACAGCGATCTAATGGCGATGGCCCACGCTAGGATCTGCACCCAAAGATGCAGGGGGGTAGGGGTGAGCACCAAATGCGAAGCATAAGGTACCCAGTAGGTATCATAGGCCTACTGGGCACATATAAGATAAAAGCGTAGTAACAGACAGAATAGAAGCAAGCAGTCACAGAAATCAATGAAAGGTACACAGGAACTAGCCAGAGGGAAATCAACAAAACCACATGTGAGGCTAGTAAGCAGAATATACACACCATAGGCTCAGGTGAAAGTAAGAAACAACGCACCTGGGGTCCTTGCAACAACAGTGTATACAAAATAAGTTTACGAAATGGACGGTATACTGGTAACCTCAAGTGTAAGAAAAAGAGAGAAACAGTAATGATAGGCATGCTTATAGACATGAATCAAGCCCAACTAATCATATCAATCTCAAATCCAGCAACTAACAGTCTAGCAGTAACCAATTTTATAATTAACCATAACAGGGAACAATTCTACAAGTAAATAGAAAGAGTCTACCTACAGTCCCCCGGCCGCCCATACAACCGAGGAACACAAACAAGTGAAAACAAACCCTCCGGCATCCCATACTACCGGAGCGTACAATCAACAAATAACAAACAAGGGTGGAACCTCAAACAATGAATGATATGATGCATAAAGATCTCAAGTGAAATGGTATCTCTGTATGTACCTCCTCCGGTGCCGATCGGGCCCAGCAGGTAGGTTCCATGGAAGGACACTGCCCGCATACCTCTACTCCACCGTATACCCCTCCTCTGGCACACGCAGCCCGCAACCCCTGGCCCGGATGTCAAGTCCATAGAGGTCCCAGACCCCATACTAAATCTCAGTATCAAAACATGTCGTCTGGAAGCAAGTCCGGGTTCAAGATAGAGACCCAGTCTCGAATATGCATGCCCAGACCCTGTCCAGGACTAAAGTAGTAGGAAAATATCTCAAAAACCCCCCCAAGGGTGCCCGGGCATAACCGGGTCTAAACAGTAGAAAGTCATCTCAGGTGCTCGGTCCGATCGAGGCTAAAAATCATCTCAAGTAGCAAGAAAACTCAACTAGCACCCCGGCCCTGCCGAGTCTAGCCTTAATCGTAAAATTGGTGCTTTAAAACATAATTTTACTTTCTTTTACCCAGGAATATTCACAAGTTAAATCAAACCATTTCCAAATCATTTCCATTAAAAACAGGCCCCAGGGCCATGCAAGGTTAGAAAATAGTGCCAGTGGGCCCGAAGCTAACACCATAGTAAAACATGGATAAAACCTTTTTATATGCATGGAAATGGTATGATCACACACAATAGCTGCCCAACAGCTCACAATCAACCTATCGACCCTGCACAACCCCACAGCTACTCAGCAAGCATAACCAGTCTAGAAGGATAATTCTATGCCCGGGACTCGCGGACATTCCCAAAATCCCACCTTCTATGTTCTAGAGTCAACAAGGTCTCACAGGACCACAAGGGTAAATAAAATTATATCGATAAGTTACTACAAGCATCGGAGGACGGAAAGTAGGCGGACATGAATAAAGCGGTCAAGGTATGTGGTACCAACCTAATAAACCAACCCAAGGATGCCCATTAATACAATTTTATCCTATATATGCGGAGTCTAGGGAAAATAAACCGTAACCTACCTGTCGTCCGATGACAAGCTTCTAGGACGATGATGTCCAAGCCTGAACTGTTCCGAGAAGCTCCGAAATGAAATCAAACTCGAATTTTGGCTTCAATAACTTGACGTGGATGATTTATTTTGTTTCGGTGATCATATTCTAGTTACGTGTTAAGAGAAAAGAAGAAGCTATAACGTGAAGATTAAATTCATACATAATCTTGACTTTGATTTAACAAGGAATACAATCCATAGTTGTGAAGATAGAACACATATACCTATATATATCTATAGGTCACCTACAGTAGACAAATAATGGATTAATTTACAATCCTTTAAAGATTAACATTATGAAAATGACACTATGCTGCCACCATTCCAATTTCTTATGTGTTGTGTTAGCCCCCCACTTCCACGTGTGAGGTGGAGTGGTGCCACAAGGTTAATTTTTATCTCATTACACATATACTCGGGTATTGCATAAATTTATGGTAAAATATATTTAACTTTTTGAATATATCATAATAAATAGAAAATCATTTCCAATAAAACCTACTATATTATAATAATAATTTTCAACATAACTAAATTTACTATCTCCGTTAAAATATTACAATGTATACAAACCTTATAAAATAAGTACATACACAATTATATCATAATAAAAGTATTTTTCATAGACCTTTAAAATACTTTAAAAAGGTAATAAAAAATATAACTTTAAAATAAAGTATTTTCAAATATACGCGCGATGCTAATAAAATTCTTAAATTTAGGTTCGCAATTCACCATCGCACGATTTTGATACTCAAGAACTCTCTTGGAATCCTCCCTTATGTTTTCTCACTGTTTCAGAACTGAAATGGCATTTTAAAACGTGAAGTTGAGGCTTTGAATCGATTTTGACGCGACCCGGTTTCTGCCAGATAGTCCGTGGTAAAATAGATATAACCTTTTACTCCAATATCAGTTGGACGTGAGGTTTTGTGCGTTGGAAACTAGACTTGTATACCTTCGATTTGGTATTTTGGGGGACTTCTAACTCTTTATATATTGAGAGAAAAGCTCTGAGACATTTTACCCAAAGTTCAGAAAATTTATTAAAGAAACTTACGATAATTTTTGCCGACTTGCTTGTCTTCAAAACTTATCATACGACCAAATAAATGGACCCGGCACCAAAATACTGATCCCGACAAGCCTTAAATGACTTGGTACCACTACAAACAAGCTCTAACGGTACAAGGAAAATGTATACGTGGAAATAACCATAAGGGTCATTACATCATCCACTACTAAAAAGGACTTTCGTCCTCGAAAGTCAAGGTAAAGGGGGTACCTGAAGGCTCAAACAGCTGCATATACTGAGCCCGCATATCTCTCTTGGTCTCCCAGGTAGCCTCCTCGACTGTACGGTGCCTCCACTGAACCTTAACAACCGGGATCTCTCGAGACCTCAATCTCCTGACATCACTGGCCAAAATAGCTGCCGGCTCCTCAACAAAGGCTAAGCCCTCACCCAACTGAACTGCATCCCACTGCAACACATGAGACTCATCTGGGACATACCAACACAACATCGAAAAATGAAATACAGGATGTATAGCTGAAAACATCGGAGGCAAGGCTAGCTGATAGGAAACGCTACCAACCCTCTGAAGAATCTCAAACGGCCCAATGTACCTGGGGCTAAGCTTGCCCCGCCTACCAAATCTCATCACGCCCTTCATGGGTGATACATGGAGAAACACCAAGTCACCGACACTAAACTCCAAGGCACGAAGCCTACGATCAGCATAACTCTTCTGCCTGCTCTGAGCTGCCCGAAGTCTTTCCTGAATCACCCGGACTCGGTCTAAGGAATCTCGAAGCAAATCTGTGCTCTGTGGCCTAGAACTTAAACCATCAAACCAACCTACCGGTGATCTGCAACGCCTGCCATACAAAGCCTCAAAAGGTGCCATGCCGATACTCGAATGGAAGATGTTATTATAAGCAAACTCTGCCAAGGGAACAAACTGATCCCAAGAACCTTCAAAGTCAAGAACACATGCCCGAAGCATGTCCTCCAGAATCTGAATGGTCCTCTCGGACTGGCCATCTGTCTGAGGGTGGAAAGCGGTACTAAGATGAACCTCTATACCCAAATCTCGCTGAATAGCCCTCCAGAACTGAGTGCCGCGGTCTGAAATAATAGAAGCTGGGACCCCATGCAACCAAACAATCTCACGAAGGTAGATCTGAGCTAACCTCTCTGCGCCATAAGAAGTCTGAACTGGCAAGAAATGTGCTGACTTAGTCAGCCTATCAACAATCACCCATATGGAGTCAAACCCATGAGAAGTACGAGGCAAACCAACAACAAAGTCCATAGTAATCCCTTCCCACTTCCACTCAGGAATGGGAAGTCGCTGCATCAAACCACCAGGTCTCATGTGCTCAAACTTAACCTGCTGATAGTTCAAGCACCGAGATACAAACTTCACTATATCCCGCTTCATACCACTCCACCAGTAAAGCTGTCTCAAGTCTCTATACATCTTTGTTGTGCCAGGGTGAATGGAGTATCTAGTACAATGTGCCTCATGAAGTATCAACTGAATCAAATCACTAAACCTCGGAACACAAAGGCGACTATCAAACCTCAGAACCCTATCTAAATCTAGAGTATCCCGACTGGTCTCACCCTGAACAACCCAATCACGAAGATCACACAACTATTGATCCTCAAACTGACGGCTCTGAATCTGATCAATCAAAGTAGAACGAACCTCAACACTGGCGAGAACTCTGCTAGGATCCGACAAGTCAAGCCTAACCAAATGGTTAGCCAAGGACTGGATGTCCAAGGCCAACGGTCGCTCTGAAACTGAAAGAGAAGCGTAGGCTACCCATCACTCACTGTCTTCGCGACTCAAGGCATCCGCTACCTACGTTTCGCCTTGCCGATGATACAGAATAGTAAAGTCATAGTCCTTCAGTAACTCGACCCATCTCCTCTGTCTCGAGTTCAACTCCCGCTGACTCGTGATATACTGAAGACTACGGTGATTGGTGAAGATATCACAGTGAACTCCATATAAGTAATGCCTCCAGATTTTGAGCGCGAAAACTACCGCCGCCAACTCTAAGTCATGAGTGGGGTAGTTGCGCTCGTGAACCTTCAGCTGCCTCGACGCATATGCTATTACTCAACCCTGCTGCATCAACACACAACCAAGACCAACCCCAGAAGTATCACAATACACGGAGAAGCTCTGACCCTCAACCGGCAAAGTCAAAACTGGAGTTGAAGTCAATAAGGCCTTAAGCCTCTGGAAG